>PVKC010030660.1:0-14757 GCA_004027635.1 Crocidura indochinensis
CAAAGCAGTGAACTTCGAACCATAGACCTGAAATTCAATGTGCCAGCAAATGTTAAGAGTTGCCTGCTTTCTCAAGGTTCCTGTTAAAAATTATCATAGAAAACAATAGCAACAAACTGGAGCTGACTGTGCAGAAAATAAAAGGAAATAAATTTCTTGAAGCAGCTGTAAGATAGTACAGAGGGTAAGGTGCTTGCCTTGCACACAGCTGGCCTAGGTTCAACTCTCGGCAACCTGTAGGATCTTTGAGCCTCAGGAGTGATCACTGAGTGCAGAGCCAGGCGTAAGCTCCGAACACCGCTGTGTAGTGTAGAATCTTCCAAAAACAAAAGAAACAAAGAACTGCTGGCAGGAGTTCAAAGTTGGAAACATTTGAATAGGAAGAAAACGATGAATAATGGCAAAGAAAGTATTTACAAAAGAAAAGTATTCCAGAACACACAGAAATGAAATTTAAGTTCCTATAGCAAATAGGATGTTTGGATCCAAAAAGAATAAATCTCTACAGGTTTGGGGTTTTTGTTTTGTTTTGCTTATTTGGGTGCAGATATGTGAAATGAATGAGGTCTGACTGTCTGGGAAAACTTTCATGCATGTGTCTCTGAACAGTGTAGGGAAAGGCAGGAAATGTTCACAAAAGTCCTTGATGATCAGACAGTCCTGAAGATGAAATGGCATGGCCAAGACAAGTTCTAGAAGGACCAACTACCATCAGACTCAGGCACTCTGTTCTTTTCTTATATTCTTCCATGCCTGGCTCTCAGTGCAGCCTGGTGCCCTAGCCAAACAGCACTAGGACAAACCAGGTTGAGCTGGAGATAATGAGGAATCCAAGGTTAAAGGTCACATGGCTTCTCCCTCCCTGGAAGTCTTTTGAGCAACTTGCACAGACCCTGACATTTGGCTTTATGCCCTGTCCCACCCTCGGTGATCAGGTGTGATGGTGCTGAATTATCAGCCTTGCCAGTGGGTAATCCCACCGATTTAGAGGATCATCACACTGCTGATCTATCCTGACCCTGTACAGATTCAGATTCTTCCTAATCCGTTTGACTGTTTCATCTAGAAAATAAGTGATTTTGGCCATAAGATGCCAAAAGTAAAAGAAAATAAAGTTTTGTCATCAGCTCTGGTCTTTAAGAAAGAAAGGCTTGGGAAACGGGTGGATCATCCACCCAAATTGAGGGTTTGTGGGAAGGAGAGCACTAGTTTGGGGGTTGTGTCTTTTCCAAGTCCTGGGAGCATCCCAGCATACAGATGTACAGAAGCAGAACCCAAAGGGAACTATTAGCTATTTTTCTGGAGTTCAATCCAAGATAAGCTCCTTTTCTAGGGCAGTTCATCTTGGCCCTGGATAGAAACTGCCAGAAGGGTTATTGATTTCAAAGCTACACACGTTGCTTGCTGGAGCCCAGGCCTAACCAGGATCTCTGGTCGCCTTTCAAGGTGAGAGATTTTTTTTTTAACAAATATAATGGAACACCATGATTTCTTTCCTAAACAGTAGTTCATTAGTGTTTGAAATGAAGTGAGTTAATGCAGAACAAATGCAAATCTTATTTTTTGGCATCTGCATTTCTTTTTCAACATCTTTACACTACACGTTGACATGTTAATATGGGGTTATGATGAGTAATTAATATTCATGAATAGCAATGTTGGATTTATACTGTTATTTCCAGAGGTTTGAGTTTTTTTTTTAAGAATGCTTTTGTGTGCCATTGGTTTAATTTTTTTTTATTTAAACACTGTAATTACAAAGTTGTTCATGATTGAGTTTCAATCTTACAATGTCTACCACCCTTTACCATGAACTTTTCCAATCATTAATGTCTCAGGTCTCCCTCTCACATTCTCCACTGCCTGCCAGGGCAAGCATTTTGCTCCTCTCTCTCACTCTCTCACTCTCTCTTTTTCTCTCTCTCTCTCCCTCTTTGTTTCATTTTTAGATACTGTGGTTTACATTATTGTTAATAAAGGGATACCTTGCATATCACTTTTTCTCCATCCAACACCCAGTTCTTGTCCAGAGTGATCAGTAGCAATTATCATTGTCATGGTGCTCCCTTTTCTACTCTAGTTTTGTAGCAAGCTTCCTACCAAGCTTCTTCTGGCCTTTGTCTCTATCATCTCTGTATATTATCACCACACTATCTTTTATATTTCTTATATCCTATAAATGAACGAGATTATTTTATGTCCATCCCTGTCCCTCTGATTCATTTCACTCAGTATAATTTTTGTGTGCCATTGTGCCTTTGAAATAATCTACCTTTTTTTTAATGTCCCCTCCAACATTTTTTAAACTTATTTTAAACACCATGGTTACATAGGCCATTCATACTACAGTTTTTTTCCTGATAAAATTGTTCATGATTAAGTTACAGTTATATAATGTATAACATCATTTACCAGTGTGCATTTCTTGCCAACAATGCCAACAGTTTCCCTCTCTCCATCCTTTACCCACCTGTTTTTGGGGCAGACATTCTACTTTCTCTCTCTCTTTCACTTCCTCTCTTTTTTCTTTTTGACATTGTGGTTTGCACTACAGCTAATGAAGGGATGCCATGAATGTTCCTTTCATATTGACTCTTTTCTACTCTAACTGCACTCTCTGCTTTGTAATTTGCCTTCTTTTTGTCCAAGGAATAGACCAGCTAATCACCAATAACCAGAATTCTCCTCACATTCTACCTCACCTCATCTACCCATCTCTGTACCCCTTGCTTTAAAAATGGGAGTCATCACAGGTAAAGGGTTTTGAGAAAAAAGAAAATCCTCTCTGGAAGTCTTCTTGCAAGAGAGAGAGAGAGAGAGAGAGAGAGAGAGAGAGAGAGAGAGAGAGAGAAGGTAGATTATTTTAAATTTTCTAAAAAAAAATCAGAATTGTGTTTTTTGATCTTTCACACACCTGGCAGTGCCAGGGGTTACTCCTGGTTTTGTGCTCAGAAATCATTCTTGGATGTCTCATTTGGGATGCCAGGAATGGAACCTAGGTCAGCTGGGTGCAAGGCAAATGCTCTATTCACTCACTGTGCTCTTGCTCTGGACCCAGAAAAATACTAAATTTTTTGAAATTGCATCAAATTGCTCATTTTGTTCCTAGGAAAGTTCTCAAAAAGATACTAAGTTTCTGTTTTGTGGCTCATTTAAATAATATTTTGACAACAGTTTTATTGTCAAAATATCTTTGAGCTGTTAAATGTGTCTGGTTGTTTATTGCCTCTATTTTGCTACTTTAACCACCTTACCTATGATGTCCAGGAGCAATATAATAATAATAGTAATCATCATCATCATCATCATAAATTTGTACACATTTCATCATCATAGAAAATTCTTAGGAAAAAAAGGCATGCATAACCAGTATAACCTTTAAAGGTCAGAGGAAAAGAAAATCTTTAATTGAATTCATTATGAAATCAATGGAATCTCTGGTTAAGATTCATGAAATTCCAAATAACACAGAACCCATGAAGAGAAAGAAATGTTGAAGTCATAAATTTTGCCTAACTTCTGAAACTTCCCTTCTCCTTCTCTTAGGGGTCACATATTTTTCACACCCACCCAAGACGATTGTATCATTGTGGATTATTTAGTCTGACTTGCTGGCATCTTGCTACCACATGCATGAGTTTTTCAAAAGATCATATAATCTTGTGAATTTTTTTGGTTTATGTTTTTAGCAGGCTTGTATCTTGGCCAAAATATAAATATCTAGACAAAATACTCTTAATAAGACCTTGTGACTGAAGTTATAGCTTAATGAGAAAAACAGGTGAAAGATGTTTCTCTCTCTTTTAATTTTGTTTTTTTCTGTTTTTTGGACCAGATACAGATGGGGGTGTGGGGGGTTGGGGTTAGGGAACTACTCCAGTCAGGCCTCACAAGATCACAAAGTACTAAGGATTGACCCTGAATCTCCAACATGCAAAGTCTCTGCTCACACCACTGAGCATCTTTCTGGCCCCATCAGACACATCTTTTCTGAGAGAGGAAAATCAAGTTCATCCTGGAGAACTCAATCTGGCAAGTCTACAACTTCCATGAGTGTAAATACCAATACGTTAGCAACTTTCGACCTCTGGTGCCCGCCAGCCAGGATGACAGAGTGATTTTTTCCATGGCATTCACTTTAGTTTACTAAGCAGAAGATGCACTTAACCATTCTGCTCTGAAACAAGGACAAAAAGCAGCTCGGATCAAGGGGACTCTCTGATTTGCCTGCACTAATAAGTGCTATCAATTATTTAGGGGACTTCAAAGTCTGCAAACTGGTGAAGTGCACCGGGGCAAAAGGAGAATTTGTTTGTTTATTATCAATTATTTACACCGTATGTTTTACAACATCAGTTGTGTAGGAAGGCGTAATCCTGAGGAATAGCAGACAATAAAAAGTATATAATGTTCATTTCTGAAAGCTTAACACAGGCCTTCAAGATGTGCAGGCCATTTGACGCCGCAGTTATAAATGTTTCAATAACCAATATACCGCATGCCACTAAGCTCCAAAAAGCATTAGGAAACAGCTATCTCTGTCTTTGACGCTTTCTCCCCCCTCCCGGTAACAGAGATGTCTCTCTCCTCTTCTCTCTACCTCTTTCTCTCCATCCCTCCTTATCTCCCTCCCTTCTTCCTACATTCTCTCTCTCCCTCCTTACCACCCTCCTTATTTCCCACGTGACCTCCAGAACATCTGCTCACACCATTTCTGGTAGAACTCTAAGGGGATATTAAGTCCCTGCAAAAACATTAAAGAAAAATACTGCAAATAAAGTACTAATTCCATATTTGGAGTAGAGGCTCATAATTAAAAGATGAACCAAAGTCTGAGGTTCCCCACATGGGTCAGCCCTCAAATAAACATGTCAATCCAACTCAACTACAAACATGCTTGTAATTATGGTGCTTAAATAAAGATTTATATTAAAAAAAAAACATGTCAATCTTTTCCATCAAGACACATTCAACTGAATGTAGTAATTAGAGATGAAAATGGTCTTCCCAAAAAGGCCTCCACCTTTGAGACAGGTGACCTGGGACCAGAACACTCTTGTTCTTTGTTTTTTTTTTTTTTTTAATGTGCCTCTGGTCGGACATGGTGAACATCCTACTTTTAACCAGTATCGGTTTGTAATAGATTGAGTGGAACAGGTCTACAAAAGAATCAATACATGTAAAGACTGCAGAGAATTAGAAAGTCTCCAGCCTTGTACCTATTGTCCAGGGGAATTAGATGTCAGTTTTAGTATTAGAACTCTGACAATGGGCTCCAACTTGATTTTACTAGAACATCTAATGGGCTGAGGAGAAGCTGAGAAATACAATCAGTCTGAACACATCATTGAACACACACTTTTCTGAATGTTACACACTGTTTTCTTTTGAATTCTCCCCTAATAATCTCTCTCCCCCATGCATTTTTTATGAGTTTCCCAACAAGCTTCTTCTCTAAAAGTATCTCCAAAGTTACCTAAAAGCCAACATCAGGATGGGAAGTTGAAGCTGAGAATAAGAACAATGCCAGGAAAGTTCTGGAAGCTAACCCAGCAACAAGAGGTGGATTCAGAGAATCCACGAGTTCCATTCAGTTGCCAAACTAGAAAGACAATATGGAATTTCTGATCTCATCCCTTCCTTTCCTGAGTTGCAAGAAGTTTAGGGAAGTCGATAGTTGGCATAGGAAAGGCTATTGCTTCCAAGTCTTTGCATTGCTTTTTTCCTTTTTCCCTCCTCAATCTGCAGATTTCACCATGCTGAACTCACAAGCTGTGGTTCATTCAGTCCATCTCCATTGAGCAGATGCGAAAAAGATCAGTTGTAAACCCTCACACTTGTCTTGGAAAAGGAGAAAAAAGTCCCTTAATCAAAACCTAATGCATAATACCCTTGGAAATGTACAATGAAAACTGCACTGCAAAGTGAGAATTACTGTTTTCAGTGAAACATGAAAGAATGACATGCCAGAAAACAAAGAATATTCAACATATTGTCAACCAAGAATAAGTTGGGTCCCCACTGACGTGGTCAGTCAGATTATGAAGGGAAGCTGTGTGAGAATGTGAAGATGGTGGCAGCCAACATGAGACAAAGATTGAAACAAGAAGGACCAAAGAGCCATTCACTCCAGAGTATTCCACGGGAAACAGAAGCAAGGCCTCTCTATCTTATAAAAGTGGACAACTAAACATACTTTTATTCCCTAATTTTTATTATAACACTGTAATTTACAAAGTTGTTCATAATACAATCATTTAAGGCAATAAATGTTCTAACACCAATCCCACCACCCACTTAACTTTCTTTCAACACTGTCCCCAATCTCTCACCCATCGCCCTAGCCTGCTTCCATGCAGGAACAAATTTATTTCATATTGCTTAGTACAACACAGATAAATAAAATGATCATAACTGAGATTGAACACATTCTATTTTTTCAGGCCTACTAACATTTTAGGTAAAAGTGAGACAGATAGTAGGGCCTAGAGTGGTAGCATAGTAAGTGGCCATTTTCCTTGCATGTGACTAATCAGAGTTTGATCCCCAGGTTCCCATATGGTTCCCTGAACCCATCAGGAGTACTGAGTCAGGAGTAAGCTTTAAGCACTGCCAGATGTGGCACCCAAAATAACTCTATCCCCACAAAAGAGTGCAACAGTAATTGGTCTTAGGGGCTCCCCCTCTTGGGATCACAGCTAACCAAATTTTGTTATGGGATCACAAAGGAAGACCCAGGAACAATGGAACTTCATATAACTTTCAGGCACCGGGAAATAGTATACTTGTTATCTCTTTTCATCTATTTCCTATAGAATGGGTGGAGAGTTTGACATGACCTACTGGGCCATGGCTTGCTGAACTGACCTCTACAATGACCACCTGCTACTTTTTACCCCTGCGGTCCAACACTGAACCTACATTTTGCTCCACAAAGGAGTGGTAGTCAGTAGTATACCAGTTGTTTCAACCTTTTTAAACCTGCAAACCCGCACTGAGATTGGAGAACACTCTTCTAGAATAGTAATCATGCAATCAACGCATAAATGATTTATTGGCTCTAACAAGCAAGTATACATGAAAACTGTAATCCTTATGGGATGCAAAAATAGATCAGAGTTTCTAAATCGCAGTTGTAATCTTTCTATGAGTGTGGCATCATGACTCTAGAAGTAATACTGAACTGATATCCTAGGACAAAAGGCTTTGGATCTTCAACAGGGTCCCTGGCATGAGATAAATATATTCAGGGTAAACATAGCAAGGGTGCCTAGCAATCCAACCAGATGCAAACAAAAAATATGAAGTAAATATGGTAAAGAAGGTGCAAAGGGGGGCCCGGGAGATAGCATGGAGGTAAGGCATTTGCCTTTCATACAAAAGGTCATCGGTTCGAATCCCGGTGCCCCATATGGTCCCCTGTGCCTGCCAGGAGCAATTTCTGAGCATGGAGCCAGGATTAACCCCTGAGCACTGCCGGGGTGACCCAAAAAAACAAAAAAAAAAAAACCAAGAAGGTGCAAAGGAAAGCTAGTGAGGTCTATCTCATATCACTAGGTATAAGCATCCTAAAAGGAGCAGCAAATTTCGATTCTTCTAGACACTACAAGCAATGGAAGTTCAGTGTGTGCTGGGGAAGGAATATTTCCAAGGGGATATTTTGATGACATAATATGGTACTGACATGACATTGTCAGCACATGCACACAGGTGTGCATAGGAGTGAAAATGACTGATCCTAGCAAGTGGCAAGAACTTGAGAAAGGCAAAGGGAAACCAAGGGACTCAGGAAAGTTTACAGAAAATCCAAAGGACATTAGTATAAAAGTAGTATACAAGAAGTGAGAGTACATTCATAGCAGAAAGTGTTTTCAAATGTGCCCCTGAAAAATCTGGGTCTTGATTTTCATGCAAAGTGCTTTCAAACTGATTGATTACACAAAGGTGATTACAGTAAAAATAAAAATCTTCTTGAGTAATAATGCAAGTTCATTGATGAATCTGATTTTCAAAGAGAAGTTTCATAAAATCATTTCAGGACATATTTTTCCTTCTAATACTCTTGTGCCATTGATGTGAATCATTGATTTGGCTTTTTTTTTTGAGCCAAATCTGCAAGTGTTTAAAACCTATTCCTGGCTCTGCACATTCAGGAATCACTCCTGCCAGGACTGGGAACCAAATGGAGTGCCAGGGACAACACTTGGGTCAGCCTTGTGAAAGGCTAATGCCTTACCCATTACATTATTACTCTAATCCTGATTTGGCTTTTATAACTCAGGCTAAAAGGTTCAGTAGGACAATCACCCAATTGTAGAATTGGGTCCAGCACAGAGCAGGTGCTAAATAAGCAAGTAAATTGTACTTTATTACCTTTAGGATCAAGGCCAATGTCAACCATGTCAGATAAGGTAGACTAACAGAAATATTTTTCTCTTCAATATAACATGAAAAATTGGGTGCTTCCAATAAACTCCTCAGCTCTGTTTGCAAAATAACCCTGTGTGTGCCAAGGCAACTTAACCATAGCTATACTGAGAATAATGAATCACTTCTTTTTTTCCCCAATGAAAAAACTTTATTTAGTTAAGACGGTACATGGAAGAGAACATTAGAAACTGAATTCCAGTATGTAAACTTGATGCCTCCAGGTAAATGCCCTTTTCAAATACCCACTGGTCTGTTAATTGTCACCAGAATTTCATTATAAAAAACTGGACTTTGGGTTTCAGCGGTGGGTTCTGAGAACTCTGAGATATTTCCTGAACCATATGAAACAAAAATGCACACAGGATGTTCAATTAAAATCAATCTGAATGGATGGGCCAGAAATCCTACTTGTGTCCAGATGTTTGAATAAGAGTCCAAAATTTAAGTGTTCGTAAAGAAGAGTGAATGTTGGTTAAAATACATTCAGGCTAGTTTGGGATGGTTTTCATCAGTCTCTGAGTTACTGAAACACTCATATTCATACTAGAAATGCCATGAAAGTCTGGATTGTCAAAAAAGTCATTTAGGAAATATTTACAAGACCTATCAAGGCATCTAGAACTTAGAGGCAAAAGAAAAATCAGAAGCAAAATTAGAAAATAGCATTTATTTGAAAAGTTTGCAACTATATTCTGGTATTTTTAATATTCTGGTATTTATAATAAACACATATGTATACAATGACCTCGTTGTGGAAAAATAAGAAAAAGCGGATGTAAAAACTCAATTTATAACATGTGTTCATCTTCACATCACATTAGTCGTTTTCAGTGATTTGTGTGTGTGTGTGTGTGTGTGTGTGTGTGTGTGTGTGTGTGTGTGTTTGGGTCACACCCGGTGACGCTCAGGGGTTACTCCTGGCTATTCGCTCAAAAGTCGCTCCTGGCAGGCACGGGGGACCATATGGGGAACCGGGGGATCGAATCGAGGTCTGTCCTCGAGGTTAGGGCAGGCACCTTACCTCCAGCACCACCGCCCAGCCCCCTTCAGTGATTTTTTTTTAAACAAGAAAACTGCAAAATCAAGCTATCAAGCTTTTAAGAATAAAATCTCTGGAAATACAACACCTGACGGTCAAACTTCACAAAACTATGCTTGCATAGTACATTTGACATTAAACAGATGATATCTGGATTGAGAGGACATCAGCACCCCTCAGTTTCCAGTGAAGTCCCCTGATGTGGACCCAGCAATCACTAGCTCCATGAACACACTCAAGCAATTTGGCACAGACATACACATACACATGCAAAGATCCGTTATGGGCATGACTAATTTTGCTTCTACAAAAACTGCAGCCCACACCCTTCTGGAAGTGTTCCAGTCCAGCAAATGCCCCAACTCTGCCTGCGGATGAGTGGGGTAAATTGAAACCAGGCTTACCCGGACATCTGCCTAGGAAATTCTAAGCCATGGGCCTGAATCCAGATGGAGGCTTTGTGCCACACACAAAATAAGCATGCTCTGCCCTGTCACCTGCTGTCCAGTTTCCAAGATTGGGGTGGTCATGAACTCTGACTGTTTTGAAGATGCCACCTCCCTTTACTCCTTAAGCCCTCTCCCTGGAAGTAGATATCTGAGTTTATCTGACTCTGCAATATTATGGAACTAGTCAAGAGCGTTGACTTGGTAAGAGACAACAAATGTTTAATATGGTACACTTTGTACCCTACTGTGCAATGTATTGGAGCCACTGGGTCAATCATTTTTTTTCAAATGTTTCTGCTTTCTCTTGAGCATCCTTTACTGCAAAAATATTTAGAATTATCTCCTATGAATAGGACCACATGATTTTTGTTTGATTTTTTTTTTCAAAAAAAAAAAAAGGCTGAATCATGCCATTTTCATAAGGATAGGACAAGAGAAGTGGGCATTGTCAATCAGCTCATATTCACTGCAAGTTTTGGTTCTGCTCAGAGAAAAACGGTGGGCCTCTCCTCAAGTAGTTCTAAATATTCAAGGACTCAAACTGTCTCTGTAGTTACTGATCTTTTCACCTTTTCATCCTATCAAACCAGACCCTTCATTTTGGGTCTCCCCTCTTTTTTTCTTGCTTCATATGCTAAAAGCAAGACAGTTCATGAAGCCTACTTAAATCTATTCAATGTACCTCACTGGAAGTACTTTCTAAAAGAGATCTATGATGTATCCTGGGCTCACCTCCTTTTAGCATTAAGAGTTTGGAGAGAGGGCAGGAGAAATAATATAGAACAAGGCCTCAGTCCCTGGTTAAATGCTTTGATTCTAAGCACTGCCAGGAGTGATCTTTGAGCTCAGAGCCAGGAATAAGCACTGGAGCACAAAGTCATGAGTGGTCTCTAAACTGGGGTTTTCTCTAAAAGCAAAGGAAAAAGAACTCCCAAGAGATACTGAGAAATATTAAACATCTGTGTTAGACTGTGGTTTCCAGTTAAAATCTCCATTTTGGTGGAGGCCACATCCAACTAAGAGGTCATTCCTTGCTTTGTGCTTTTCAGTGATTCTGTGCGATATTCGGGGACCATAAGAAGTTCTGTAGTCAACAGAAAACAAATGACTTAGCTCCTCTACTATCTCTCAGTCCCTCAATACAAATCTTAAGGCAACCTAACACTTTTTTCTAAAGACAATACAGTCATCTAACCCATTCATCTACACAGGGAAATCAAACCAACTAACTTCCTTTGCTTCATTTAGGAAATTTTCTTGATTTCCAATGGTTTCTGACTTTCAACTCATTTTATTTCTGTTTCTCAGATACATCTAACAAATAAATGTGAATCAGAACAAACCCTATATAAGTATGATATAGGCAATATACCCATACCCATAGAATATTCAATATATTATGTATAAATGGGCTCATATTTGGTAGTACCTAATTTTAACCTCACATAAGTTACTGGGGCTCCATAACTACATTTGGAAAAAGTTAACACATTATAAGTATTGTATTACTGTTCCAAACAACTCTTAGAAACCTAAGTTTAATTTTTGGTGTTTGTTTCATATAGATCGTTACTAACCCACCACAAGCTGTAGACACTTAAAAATACTGTTCAATTTTCTTTAATCCATTTCGTTTTATGGATCTAAAATGGCCATCAGACAATAATACAGCAGTTTCCATAAGGAATAAATTGTTACTGCTTGACAAAAACCTCTTTTTATGCTAGAAGAGGGGAATATAAAAATGTCTTTTTCATATAATTATATTAAAAAATGTGTTGGTATGTTCTCTCATATTACAGCTGTTAGGACTTTTTTAAGCTACTGACTTAAGAGCTTTCTATTTTTTTCCTTTCTCATTTTTTCCTAATTAATTTCTGTTCAACCAAAGAATTCCTTCTTTTACGGTCTGTGTGTTATCATAGTGGTGCCTTCATTCAACACACATACCCATTTCTGAGCTCCTCTTTTCAAAAAATAGGAGATAAAATAGGAAAAAGGTTCTCTAAGGACCCTTATGCATTACGTCCTACTCCTTACTGACAAGAACTGACAAACAATTATTATCCCCTACAAAAATTCAAACCTACTACAGAGGGACATTGTTCACAGCAGAGAAAAAGAACCTTTTTAGACATTAACAGCTCCACAAATTTGTTCCTACCGAGAAGCATCTGGCTGGTAATAAATTTTCTACATGTGTCCTGATCTTCATCTTGCTTTTGTTTATAACTATTTGTTAAATGTTTCTTAAAAAAGAGCCAGAATGAATGTGCATGCTGTTTTTTCTTCAAAGAATTTCTGTTGTTGTATTTTTACTCAGTTCATTTAGATTTTGTTTATACTTTAAACATCCAGAAGTAATGAGGTTTCCTGATGCACATGGCAAAATTTACAAACCACTATTTTTTTTTTATCTTTTTATGCTTCTTTTCTTGGTAAAGGATAAGGGAGGGACATTATTTAATTAAATCATGTAGTCCAACAACTACTCTTTTCATAAGGCAATTGCTTCACTATTTTTTAAAGTAAAGGATAAAACTCAACTAATCATATTTATTCAAGACTTGAAAAAGCAATCTTCTCTCTGCCACTCCCTCCTGTCTCCACCCTCACACCAACTGCCTACATATTAGAAATTCTGCAGAAATGAGATGTCTTTGCACAAATTATTCAACAGGGGAGAATTCTATACAAATACATATACTATTCATGAGATACATTAGCGTATTTCTTACTGGGGTTCTTTGAGCTCAGAGGAGCAGAATATAAAAAATCACTGTCACAAATAGCACTCAATATAAGTAAACAAATAAATATTGATCCAAAAAAGTAAAACAACAACAACAAAATCAACCAACAAAATGCTGATACCTGGAGATCTAGTCATTCTGTTAGGTAGATGTCATTTTTTATGTAAATAATAGCAAGTAATAGGTAATAATAAATAATAACTAATACCAGGAATAGTATTAATAAATAATAATTATTTATTTAATAATAATTATTATTTATAATAGTAATAATAAATGTAACTAATACCAGCAAATCATGTATTATTACAAACAAGTTAGTTATCTCCATTATTGAAAGATTAACCCATTGTCCTGGTATAAAAATATTAAAGTGCTGATCAAGAAATTTTATGAGCAAGCCAAAACAAAAGTACAGTGGGTAGGTGCTTGTTTGCCTTGCATACAACCCACCTGGGTTCAATCCCTGCCATCTCATAGGTTGCTCCCACCCTAAGTCCACCAGGAGTGATTCCGGAGTACAGAACCAGGAGTAACCTCTAAGCACTGCCAGGTGTAGCCCCCAAACAAAATAAACAATATAAAAAGAAATATCATGTCTTATTTTTGAAGCAGGAAATTTTGGTTCAAGGATGGATTTCAACAACGGGCACATTTCCAAAGTGATCTGTGAGTGCTCAAGTCTAGAGTAGAAGCAAGAGTGCCAAGGGGAACAGACGAAATCTCCTCCAGATGGGGGAGCAGCTATCAGCATCCTTTCATGGCCTTGTAAATCTCCAACTTCTCCAACCTTTGGCCATAAACTGACAAGAGAATCCATAGGATCATTTCACCTCTTAGAGTTATGTGCAGTTGGACACACAACACACACAGGAGCCTTGGCAAGGACATCCACATGGGACACTGACTATCATGCAAGGTCCAGAACCTTTCATTACCAGTGTCAACTTCCCTCTTCTCTAGGCTTCCAATGAGATTTATAGGGCAAATGCATTACTCTTCTGACTTACAATGCGCAGAAAACTCGAGTGGATGACTATTTTAGGGTTCTTCCTTGGCAAGCAGATTTTAAAGGTAATTCTGGCTTCCACAGAAGCTGGCCATCCCCTCGTTGGCTAGGTTTTTGTTGTTGTTGTTGTTGTTTGTTTGCTTGCTTTGTTTTGTAGTTTCTATACACAATGAGGAGGTATTTCATTGAGAATTACCAGAGCACACTGCAGCATTCACTCTTCTAACAAGAGGTTTCACTCAGTGAATAGATTTCATCTGAGCAGCAGAAATTTCCACTGAGGAAAGGAAATTGCCTTAAAGTCAGTTGGCATCACTGATTTTCAGCTTCTTGCTCTGAGTCCTGAGCCTAGAAGCATCCAGTCCTTAGTGCTCCTCAGAAGAGCACAAGGCTTGGAGGACTGTGAGGAGGAGACATGATGGGATTATAACGAACAAGTTTGCTGATTGGGTGAGATTCGTCAGGAAATACTAAAACAGGGCAGCACAAGGAGAAAAGGTCCTTGTTGTCTAAGTAAGAATGAAAGGTTTTTCTTTCCCGCCCCATTGTTCACTCAGATGCTGACCTCAAATTCTGGGGTGACTCCCACTGCCTTTGATCAGATTCCCAATATAGATCCCAATAAGAGATCCTTGTAAAGAATATGTAAAACAGCCTCTGTTCAAGAGTGATAATAAGAGTTTCTAAAGTGCGCCCCATGGAGGCTACAATCTCATCAATTTACAATTTGTTCAAAGGGCTCACCCACAGACAAAGATGCTGCTGAAGTTAACAGAACTGAGAAAATGGGTTCAATTGCTTGGGTGACTAGTTAGAGAGAATAAAGAAAAAGGTCATTGTAATGGATGGAAGCTAACCCCCTGCTGTATCTGCAATTCTTTCTTTGACAGCCTCTGTTCTTCAAAAATATGAAAAAACAAAAACAAAAACAAAATAAAACAACTGAATGGTTCTCTCATGATCATACCAGGTAGTCTGAGATCCAGAATAAGAGCCATATACTTCCATTCGGGACCATATTACTTCTCTGAGGATCAGCTGAATCCATGTATCCCTCACAATATGATAAAGAATGCG
>PVKC010030661.1:0-14758 GCA_004027635.1 Crocidura indochinensis
TCTTTCTTTCTTTCTTTCTTTCTTTCTTTCTTTCTTTCTTTCTTTCTTTCTTTCTTTCTTTCTTTTCTTTCTTTCTTTCTTTCTTTGTCACACCTGACAGCGTTCAGGGGCTACTCATGGCTCTATGCTCAGAAACCGCTCCTGGCAGGCTCACAGGACCGTATGGGAAGCCGGGATTCTAACCACTGACGATCTGCATGCAAGGCAAATGCCGTAGCTCCATGCTATCTCTCTAGCCCCCTTTTATTTTATTTTTAATATAATTTTTATTTTAATCTTTGTGGCTTACATATCATTCACAATAATATTTTAGATACATATTAACATAAAATCAGGGGAATTCCCATCACTGAATTGTTCTCCCTCCACCTCCGTTCTAGTCCTGACTCACATATCCTCCTTCTGGGCTGCGAGAATGAGTGGTCCCCTATGTGCATAGCTTGCTACTTAGTGATCTTACATCTGTTTGGTCTTGGTAACTCCCTTATTTTCTCCTCTAATTGTGAGGCGGGACTAGATAGTTCAAGTTATGTGGTTTTGTTTGAAGAAGAGAAAAGTAATAAACTGGAGTAAAAATCAAATACGCCGAAATGGGCTCTCATCCTCGGTTTGAGAGACGAAGGGGAAAAAGAAGGTGAAACACCACAACATTATGAAAACGAAGTGTCAAATAAAATTTTCAGTGAGCACTCCAACAATAAAGATAAGCACCACATAAAGGCATGGCAAAGTGCTTAAAGGAAGAAGGGAAAAGAAGAAAATAAATAAATAAATAAATAAATAAATAAATAAATAAATAAATAAATAAAAATGGAGACAATAACTTCAATAACCACACCAAAACAAAGATATCGACAAAAACTAACTAACTAAATAAATAAATATAGGGGCTGGGCGGTGGTGCTGGAGGTAAGGTGCCTGCCTTACCAGGCTAGCCTTGGACGGACTGTGGTTCGATCCCCCGTGCCCCATATGGTCCCCCAGGCCAGGGGCGACTTCTGAGCGCATAGCCAAGAGTAACCCCTGAGTGTCACTGGGTGTGGCCCAAAAACCAAAAAAAAAATTATATATATATAAAATAAAATAAAAAATTATTTTGTACTTTTTGCCTTTTTTCCCCTCCTGCACAGGCACAGTAAATATTGGGGTCATTTGAAAAGGAATTCCCTTGACCTAAGAGATACAGTGTTTCTCCACCTTAAAGTATATTGTCATGGGCTTATACTCTCCCCTTGGTGCTTTTGTGGTATATAGAAGACTTCTGCTCCGTCCTGGGTAATAAGACCTCTGTACCTAGAAATCTCGGTATCTGCACAGGTCAAGGAGTGGAACTTATGATGAAGTCGTTCTTGTGGTTCTAGAAATTCTGTTCCCTCAGTGTCATTTTAATTCGTCTTGGTGGTCTTGGTCTTTGCGCTGATCCTAGGATGGAGCCTGGGATAGCCTCTTTCGTTATGTTTCCAGAAGACCCATTCCGTTGCAATTGTCTCATACAGACCGCTGGAACTAGAGATCATGGCTGTTATGCAGGTCGTAGATGTAACCCTAGACTAGGGCTTTAGGGCTTTTTTTTTTTTTTGTCCTAGGATGCATACAGTCCGGTCATGGTTCTAGCAGCCAGTCATCTGTAAATCACGATCTTGGCTTTTGGACAGACCAAAGGGTGACAAGTCTTCTGATTGTGTCTTATCATTGGCTGGTGAGGTAGGATAACCTATTCTTAGGTCAAGTTGTTCCCAATTTCCTCGTTGTCAGGATATCATATTAGAGCTGGCACTTGTTGGTGTCCGAGCAGTATTAAGGATATCCGGATGGGATTTGCTTCCTGTAGCTGTTGTGAAGAACTGTGTCATTTCTATATCTGGGATCCAGGGTTCAAGGCTGGACAGTTGGTGTCTAATCACCTTGGGTCTAAGTTGGGTCCACACGACATATTTTTAGGTGGGAGATGCCCCTGTTAAAATCATAGTTATTTAAGTTACCCTTGCTACTAAAGATATTTACAGTCCACTCAAATTAATTTTTCTCCTATATGGAAAAAATGTAATGAAAACAATGTATTTCTAGTCAAAATGTTCAAATAAACTCAAAGAAAGAAGAGGGTGAATCTTCCTCTTTCACAAAGTACTTTGCTAAGACTTTGGAAACCCAAGAAAGACCTTTGTACACCTCTGGCTTCTTGTTACTTGGGTTTCATTGCCCCTATTTGAAAACATCCCATTTTGGCCAGGAACCAAGAAAACCAGTTCTACAATTAGCACTGTACTATTGGCATGGTCCACTTCTAGTTTCATGAAATTCATAAATTCTACTAAAATAACTCTAGCATTGATGCATTATATGCAATATAATTTTATATCATAATTTTATTGCATTATGTGTTATGCAATATATATATAACTTATGATGTACACTCATAATTATTCATATCAAATTTGTTATGAGGGGATAAATATTTTATATGCTTGAAATTTATTTTTTAATATTTTCCTGCTTTTCTTAATGCATTAAGATAATGCAATTTTTGTAAAATTGTATACCTTTTGTATAATCCAGTATCATGACAAAAATTTGTCATGGTACCAAGAAAATAGGAACTGAATACCAGGGTGATGTGTCTGATCAGAATTCAAACATTTTAAGTATGCAGACCATATATAAAATGTTAACAAAACCTGAATCAGGCAATGCTAAATCCTGATTAAATAATTTCCAGAAATAATTTTTCTATTACCTACATATTCTGCCTTTTTGTTTTCCCAATTGATGTAGTGCTACAAGTTTCATCATCAAACAGGAGATTCAATTTAGCTGAAATGTCAAGATATTAATATGTGTGCACTCTGTTTCAAGAATCTCCTACCTCAAAATAGAGTAAATTAGTGGTTTTATTTCAAGACCAAACATTTATTAAAGGATTATACAAAGAAAGTACTCTAAATTTTGGGTGAAGTTATGAATTTCATGAAGCATTAATACATTATAATCTTGACTTAATCACTAATTATCTTGATAAATAAGAATTCTTTTTTTCGACAAAACAATGACAACTTATTAAATTTAAAAGGATATTTTAGTTAAGAAAATATAGTGTGTACAATATGTAACTATGTTTGAACACATAATTATTACTTTCTTTACAAAACAAGTAACTAACGAAATCACTAGTGAGTAATAATGGTTATTTTAGTTATTAAAAAGTTCCCTAACAGCTTGTTTACAATCCAACTGGTGATTGTTGTTTATATATTTTATTACTTGAGAAATGCATTTATTTACAATTAGGTGATAATGTTTATACAAACATGATTAATTCTTTTTCTTTATGTGCTCATTTTCTCTTTGACACATAATTTAATGAATATGCTATAGTCATTGTTTATCTATTTTTTAGTATCTTTATTTAAATGCTTTGATTACAAACATGGTTGTGGTTGTGTTTTAGTCATGTAAAGAACACCCCCTTCACCAGTGCAATATTCCCATCACCAATGTAAGATATCTCCCTCCTCTCCACCCTATCCCTGCCATTGCTCTATACAGGCTTTCTACTTTCCTCATTCATTCACACTGTTATGATAGTTCTCAATATAGTTATTTCTCTAACTGCACTCATCACTCTTCATGGTGAGCTTCATATAGTGAGTTGGAACTCCAGTTTTCCTGTCTATTTGTCTCTGAAAATTAATGCAAGAATGTCTTTTAATTTTCTTAAAACCAATAGATGAGTGAGACTATTCTGCATCTATCTCTCTCCCTCTCACTTAACTTAGCATAATAGATTCCATGTACATCCATGTATAGGAAAATTTCATGACATCTCTCCTGACTGCTGCATAATATTCCATTGTGTATATGGACCACAGTTTCATTAGCTATTCATCTGTTGAAGGGCATCTTGGTTGTTTTCAGAGTCTGGTTATTGTAAATAGCACTGCAATGAATATAGGTATGATTTTTGTATTGTATTCGTGTGTTCCTAGGGTATATCTATTTTTTTTAACTCACACACTTTCCTTTATATAAGGGACTCAGAGTTTACTAAGTCACATCTCAGCTTTTCTCTAGGAACCCAGGGCTGGTATCTCATCATATTCATCAACATAAGTTAATTGCTGATAGAGCACATTTACAAGCAATGACCTGCAAAAAGGCGATATCTATCTCTACCTTAATAATTTATTGCAAAGCAGAAAATATAACAAAACAAGCATCTAGTTTTGCACATACATATGATAATAAAACAAAAGTTTAAACCATTGTGTTATCATTATGATACCCATGCCTTGAAAGAATTCTACTGATTCAGACTCCTATTAGACACAGTCAGTGTTTGGGAACTGCAATGAAGCTGGGGAAAAACATTATGTTTATATTTAGAGTGTCACCATATAAAGAGCAAATGAATATTCTTCAAAGCAAGCATTGCCATTATACAAATTCTCTGTTGTAGCTATCCAAGGACATGGCTTTTATATTGTTACCAAATAATGCCATTGTTAAAATATGACATACCAAAAAATAGTTCAGGAGGAATTTAAATTTCTGAGGCCAAAGCAGGAGATGGAAATTTCTCATGTTAAATTTAAGTATAAATAATATAGTTATGTATTGTGTATATATGCATTATGCATGTCTCTAATTCACAAAATTTCCTTTGGTTTCCTGAATCACTGGTGAGATAAACACAAGTAGGCAGTTTAGTACTCCCTCATCCACACATATTTGCCAATAATAGGCCTGTGTTTATTTCAAAATTTTGTTAAATTCCCTCCCACTCTCCCACTTTTCTCCACATACAAAGGAATATAAATAGAATGTAAGAGAAGTTAATATCATTTAATAAGTTAGATTCAACTCATAAATCCTCTGTAAGATAGCTGATTGGGAGTTAGATGCAACAGTTGAGATTAATTCAGGAATCGAAGATCATTGCAAAGGTGTACTAAGTAAGAATATAACTTTTTTTTCCAAACTATATCAATTGCAAAAATTGAAGAAAAATCTTTGACCCAATTGTTCTCTCATTGAAGGATAGTCTACAGAAAAATATCTCTTTTTTTTCCACCAGCCCCTCCTGCTCTGAAAGAGATCTCTTTTAATCCCCAATTTCCAATTTTCTCTTCTGATGTTTGACAGATATTATAGTCAAAGAATATGGAAGAAAGTCATAGCAAGAAAAGTGAGAGAGAATGGCTTAGACTGAAACTCAAACACAATCATGTATGTAATCAAGTTGTTTAAATAAAAAAAAGAACAAAACTTTTTCAAACAAACAAACAAACAAGAAAAGATCATTTCAAAACAATAATAGGAGACATTTCATATTTTTTCACAATATTTTACAATGAGAAGAGATATTAAAATGTGTATTTTTGCGCTTTCACACAGAATATACCATTATATTAGATACTTGCACAGATTCTAGAATTGCCACTCTTCACAGAAGGGTAGGATGATCATGGCAGCTAATCATTTTGCACTGGGAATATGTGCTCTAAGTTGCTCTCTTCTTTTGTTAGTATTTTATTATGGAGAAGTTGAGTTTCTGAACAGAGACTGTCATCAGCCTTTTAGTTTCTAGTGTCAGAGATTTTCTGAGTTCCAGAAGAATCAATAATCTAGAAACTTGTATAATATTGTCATTCAGAAAATATGCTCTTTCTTTCTCCAATATATAAACTCAGTCCTTAAGAATACTAATTCTTTTTTTTTAATTTTTATTTTTAATTATGAGAACAAAGATGCAAAGAGAGAGGGCAAGGTAAAGCCACAGTGGGAGGACGATCACTCACAAATAGAATTCACCCAAGTCCCCTTGCAGGTATGGAATTCAGGGGTTTCAAAGCACTTTTTTGGTATGGGGCTTGGAGAGGTTACGGTCCGTAGATCGGCTTAGCAGAGAAGAGGAGAGGAGAGGCAGGAACATGGCCACGGTGGTGGTCATTATGTTTCTGGGGTCCCCAATCACACAGCCCGATTGGTCTCACGTGGGTCAAGTGAGGCCATCTTACTGGTGAGGGTCCTGGTCCGTAGTCGGCTTAGCAGAGAGGAGGAGAGGAGAGGCAGGAACATGGCTGCGGTGGTGGTCTTTATGTTTCTGGGGTCCCCAATCACACAGCCCGATTGGTCTCATAAAGAATACTAATTCTAATATAACACCATGCAGCAAAAATGTTTGCATGTAATTAATGCTGATTGGGAGGGGTTAATTTTTTTTTTTTTTTGGTTTTTGTTTTTTGGGTCACACCCAGTGAGTCTCAGGGGTTACTTCTGGCTATGAGCTCAGAAATCATTCCTGACTTGGGGGGATCATCTGGGATACTGGGCATAGAACACCGTCTCTTCCTGCGTCAGTTGCATGCAAGGCATACATTCTACTACTATGCTATTGCTTCAGTCCCTATTAATGCTTATTTTTTTCCAGATGAAATTTATTGAAAAATCTGATGCATTTTTTATTACAAACCTTTCACTCTTTCAAGTATATTGGGTTTATTTAAAAAGATAATGTTTTTTGCCTTTATCATCCTGTGACTGTAGGTATACAAGTTTGTTGTTAGCCATACATTAGTTTTAACTTTACTAGTGTTAAATACAGAAGCCATTTTGAATTATCTTAAAACCCCATCAACATCTTGAAAATTTTTTGTTTCTAATTTTGAACATTTTGAATCATTTTACTTTTCTTTTACAAGATAAAAATTTTAGTAGGTTTCAGTTGTATACTAAACTATAGTATCCTTAAAATACTTTGTTTATAATCACTGTATTTAAGGCATTCTGCCTCTACATGCTTCCACCTATATTCTCTACTACCATTACTTAGAAGTCATAACTTCTGCTTCTTATTTCTTTTAACAAACACAGTATATCCCACCTAATTTCCATGTAGTAAAGATCAGCTAGAGAAGTGATGAAGACTGGCATCTGTAATTGGAACGCATAATGGCAGTGTTCAAACCAGAGAACAGTTGTTAAAACCTATAGAAGAGAATGTTTCAAGAGTCCATTGGTGATAGTTTACCAAAATTTATTAGAGCAAATAAATCGTACCTCTGTAGTCAAGGAGATTTTTTTTTGTTTGGTTGGTTTTTATTTGTTTGTTTTTTGGGCCACACCCAGTGATGCTCAGGTGTTACTCCTGGCTATGCGCTCAGAAGTCGCCCCTGGCCTGGGGGACCATATGGAGCACGGGGGATCGAACCGCGGTCCGTCCAAGGCTTGCGCGGTAAGGCAGGCACCTTACCTCCAGTGCCACCGCCCGGCCCCAAGGAGATGTTAAGTAGTGACAAAAAGTGTGAAAAGGCAGGATGCAAATCCAGTTCCATGACAAGAAAGGAGCCCATTGAGAACTTCCAGAGGAGGTGGTTCACAGTAGACTATTTGGTTTTCATAACTATCTTAAGGCATGATCTATCATGATAGATTTATTATTAAAATTTTCATTGAAATTTTATTAATGAATAGAACCCATTTGTAAAATGAGTGGCAGTGAAATTTAATATTATCATTTCCACGTAAGTGAAATGTTAGATGAATGATATCAACTTGGAAAGCTGAGTTTAATCTGAATATGCAAATATTTTTCAAAAAGGAGAATAGAAGAACAATGATTTTGTTTTTTTTTTCTCCAGTAGCGTAGGAGAGAGTAAGCACATGAAAATAAGAAAAATTAAAGAATAAAATGTCTTTTCTTCCACACTTTTAATTTTCTTTTACAAGTGAATGAATTTACTGATGGCTATGCTCAATTGATTTGTGTATATGAGGGAAAAATAATGCCAGATAACTTAAAAAAGAGACAGGAAATGACATGGAATATGAAGTGAGAAGAAAACACTGAAAAATATGGGGATAGCTGCATCTTGCAGCCCAATATTTCTGTTAGATCATTTTATGAGAATCTTCTCTACCTTCAAAGGCTCATACCAATTGCTCATCAGGGTGTATGCAGGGAACATGCAGAAGCTTGAATATATTTAATACATATTTTTATTAGGTACCTTGTTGGGGAAATTTGAGAGTATCTAAATATGCAAATATTTCAATTCTTCTTTAAGACTCTCATTTAGATTGAAGCAACAAAATAGGAAAATGAGTTTGATTTAAAAAAGATAAAAATAAAATTATTGTCCCTCTGGAATCTATGGAGAACACATCTACTAAGGATCACTGGAAGGGTCTTTTGATCACTTGTTACGTTCTAGGGAAATGATGGTATCACAGAAATGTCGTAGCCTATTGTGTGCTTGATCTTCTACCCTAAGAGATACTATACCATATGTTATTTTTTTAATTGCTGCTGTTTTGTGTGTGTGTGTGTATGTGTGTGTGTGTGTGTGTGTAAAAGAAAGGTAAAATTGTTTCAAGTAACAATTATCAAATCTAAAGTTTTAGGGGAAGGACCATTTTCACATTAACATTTACTTTTCACTTTAATTAACATGGGCATTTATTTAAATTATTGAAAGAAGGAGCTTTTGATCGTGCATCTTATTTCTAAATACTGAAAACAACAGAACTCATCTTCACAAGCTCTAATTAATAGTTAATTAAGCTCTAATTAAATTAGCATGAAATTATTGCTATGTTCATCACATCATTAGTAAAAGCAGTTTCAATACTGCTTTTTCAATATTTGTCTTTTTCTCTGAAGCAAAGACCCCAAGTTACCATTTCTCAGGAAAGAGTGGTGGATTTCTTTGCAGTTTGGAGGATTCCAAAGGAATATGAAAAAATTGTTTGGAAGCAATGAAAAAACCACATCTTACTTATCTAGGCATTTTACAACTCTTATTTTTCCCACTTAATTCTTTGTGCAAATACTGATTATTTAATATTATTCACTCTTTCTCAAACCATTTCTGAATGTGTCTTTGTAAATAAATAGCTTTAAAATTTATTGTTTCTGAACCCAAAGGGATTGCACAAGAGATAAGGTACGCACCAGAATTGTCCCCTGCACATTGCCAGGACTGATTCCTTAACTATGAACTAGGAGTAACCCCATAAGTATTGCTGGGTATGGCTCTAATAGAAGAAATAAATAAATAAAGATAAATAAAATTTGTTATTTCCTTGTTCAAGTAAACTTACATTTAAAAACTTAAAAAAGTTACATAATAATTGTAGCCAGAAAGAGAGTATAGCAGGTAGATTGATTGACTATTATGCATCCAACCCAAATATGATCCTTGCCATCCTATATAGTTCCTTGAACCCTGATCCAGGAGTAAATCCCAAGCACCACAGGGTGTGGCCGACAAACCAAAACATAACATTGAATTGAAAATTGCTCTTAAATAAATAAAAAGGTTAGAGAAGAATAGATGTTGGTTGTGACTTTTATAACTTCCTTGCAATAATAGCAACAAGATAGCTGTCCCAAAGTCATAAAGTCACTTTATTGTAGTTAATCTGGCATAAACCCGTGTCGACAGAAGTCATAGTTGCAGTCTCTGGAGAAGGAGGGTGATGGGTTCACTGGTGGTGGGTAGGTTGCACTGGTGAAGGTGTGTTCTTTTTATGACTTAAACCCAACTACAATCATGTATGTAATCTTGGTGCTTAAATAAAGAAAAAAGTTAAAAATAAAAACAAAAAAACAGAAGAAAAGTCTTTGGAATTATATTCTATGATTGTAAAGGCCTCACCTCAAGGAAAAGTGTCTGGAACAGGGTTTACCTCAGGAAAAATCCAAACCATTCTTGGTGGGTTAAATACAAATGGTTAGGTAAATTTTTGCGTGGTCAAGCAATAGAGAGTTCCCCTCCAGAAATTCAATTTATATTGAATACAGAGATCAACCCCAATTAGGGAAATATGTTAGTCCCACAGAGGTATGCTTGAGACATGTAAAACAAGATGGTAAGTAGGAAAATCTCTGTTTTGAATGAAACCAAGTTGTAAACAAATCGATACAAAGAAACCCAGAATGATCTTTGTTTGGGTGAAACTAAATTGTAAATTGTGAACTAACACATATTGAGCAGAGGCTTCTGGGATAGTACAGAATTGAACAAAGGACTCTGAAGAATGACAGATTTTTCTTTTCTTTCCTTTTTTTTTTTTTGTATCTTAGATCTCCATCTTCCGGCCTGCTTTATTTACTTACTCATTTTCCCTTCTTGTGACAGATTCAGTTCCCTGATCCCCAGTTTTATAAAATAAACACAAACAGACCCCAAAATAAACCCTTTCTGGACAGTGTGGTTAACACAGGATATGTCATCAGAGTAGACCACTTAAACTGCCCCAGGAATGTTTTAAATTGTAGTGCTAGGGAGTGCTTGTTACTTTCTAAATAATAGCTAAAAGGAAATAAGTCAGGAGAACGAAAAGGCATATTCCTTCTGCTCAGAGGAGTAGAGGATTTTAAAACACCACCAGTACAGAGACAGAATCATAATTTGTATCTGAGTCTTCCTTCCAGATGTCCCAAATGCTAGCTGCCTCCTGCTTTCAATTTAATGAGCCCAATCATTTCTCTTTTGAGAGTTTTTTTTTTAATTTTTTTTATTTGCAACATAAAACTCCTAGTTAAAGCAATGGACACAAATAGGAAATAGTGTGTTGTTACTCTTTTGGTATATTGTATTGAATTATTTTTTTTCTAGTTCAGAATGGCATGCTACTATAAATCGATACCTTGTCCTCTTGCTTCATGATTGACTATGTGTGGAATTAGTGCTTAGAGTAAGATCTAAACTTTTTAGGTAGCATTTAATTTTATGCATCATTGAGAAAGATAAACCTATGCTAATTGACAGATGTGGATGAATATATGAGGAAAAGGAGTATGAAAGTCAACATTTCAAGAAGTGCAATGTAGACATGTGACAAGTACAGGTGTATTTTTCAGAATATAAAAAGGTTCTTAAATTAATGTTGATAATTATATTACCCTGAACATATATTTAAACACCACAATTATATATTTTCAAAAAATTTGAAGTCACATTATTTATATAACAGCAAATTAAAAATAAGTTTAAGAACAAAAGAAATATCTGGCCTTTTACAGTTTTAAAGTTCCCAAAGTAAAATTTAAAATATGAGGGTTTTTTTGTTTTTCTTTTAAATCTACCTATTTAGTTTTTTGAATGGCAAATCCTAAGAAGCTAAAAATAAGCTATGTAAATATAGCTCTGAAAACTCAGAAACTACTTAGATAAATGATTAGCTGCTAATCAAATCTTTTATACAGAGAAAATATAAGAATGAGTTAGTTCCCGATTACAAAGGGAAGGAAAATAGAATCTTAGCTCTGCATTCACCTTTTATAACTAGAATTAGTTCAAGAAAAGTTGGGCTCAACTTCCTTCATTTCCAGTGAGATCCAATAGAAATCTTTAGAAGTTTGGTGATTATGGAAAAAAGTAATTTGTAAGTATGACTATATTTGTGTTGAGGTATGTATGTGCTTTGCCATGAATGTCAGATGAATAATTGTATGAGTAGAACTTGTTTGGGGCAATACTGGCACAGAGATGTAGCAGAAAAACAATGGACTCCCTCATCATTAAAGAACTTGCCTATAGGGAATAAGATGGACGGGTAACATAATTAAGGAAGACACCATAGTCTGAGAAAAGTGCTAAAAGAGAATATGACAGGAAAATGCTGCAATAAATTCTAGTGAATGGAAGATTAAAACCTTATTTAGAGCAGGTGGTATAGAAAGATAACTCTGAAAAAGATAATTGCTTCAGAAAAGGGGAGAATAAAAATGAATCACAAGAGCAAGATGTTTCGAAAATATTCTAAGCTAAGACAACTTTAGTATTCAGGCTATGAGAATAAAAAAATAAGGTCACAAGCAAAGAGGAGAAGAAATGTGTTCAAAAATATCAACCTAGCCACAGATTATGGTGCTTGTTGTCAGGATAAGTAGACCAGATACATATAGGCCTACAGACAGAATATGTACTATAAGGAGGTATATTCCACATATATAGGAAATGTGTCTTTTCTGTGTTTAGTCAACAGTACTCCTTATTACTAGAAACAACAAAGCCAAATTGTGATTTTCAATGGCTGAACTAAGATAACCTTGACACCCATTTTTATGTAGAAATCCAGGAATGGCTTCAGAGTTCTGCCAGCTAAGCAAAGAATCCAGTCACTTTTGTATACTATTGTTTGTTCATAGTTTGGGCAACACCAAACTACATTCAGGAATTACTCTGGCTGTCCTTAGAGATCAATCCTAGCAGTGCTCAGGGAACTAATGCAGTTCCAATAATTGAATCTGTATAAAAAATATGCCAGGCAAGTGCCTAAACCTGGTACCATCTCATCTCTACCCCTTCGTCATCTTTTGTCCTTCTATACTTCATGTATATTTCTACCACAATGTATATTCCATTAAAAAAGGACCAACTTCTTAGAAGAGGAGCATGTAGCAAAAAAAATTTCTGACCTCCAGGCTAGCAGCTCTATTAGTGAATGTACCTTGTTCCATACTGTGCAGAATGTGTTTTTTTTTCCTTTGCTTCAATTAAACTTGATCATCATGACTAATAATAAAGGATTTGGTGCTTTTAATCTACTGAGGATTAGCATTGGAACTGATGGGAGACAAATACGACCATGCACGCTTTCATGCAGAGTTGTCCTAGAAACTCCTCAGAAAACGATGCAGAGAACTCAAATAAGAAACCAGTCCTGTATCATTGCATAGCTCTTCCTACTATTAATATTAGACAGCTCTCTCTTGGGAACCACTTATCCTCTATGAATCTCAGGTTGGCATATCAGCTCCTTCATTTTTCACTTCCCATAGAGCCCAGAAGTAGTCATAGTGAAACATATTCATTAATGCTAAACCAAGAGTTACCATTTATTTCTTGCTGCCTTCATAATATAGAACTATGCATCTCTTGTAGTGGCAAATTTCCAGCCCAGGAGAGCATTAGTTGTCATACTCCCTGGCCTACAGGCATAACGGCTACATACCAGCAGGACTGCTCTGGTGTAGGTCTAGCCTCCCTCTCCTGAAAAAGGGGGTACAATCCTGGCAGACACTGTTAAGTAAAGGCCAGTTGTGCCCTAGGTTAAAGCTTGGCAGGATAAAAACAATGGGCTTACTAATCATTAATGCACGAAAATTAACAATGCTGAGTAGATGAAAAAACTGTGTGTCTTTGCCCCTTACATTAAAACAAGAATTGCTGGAAGACATCCTACTTACACTAAGCTGCTGGAAGAAAAATACAATAATTTTTTTTTCCACGTTGGTAGAATCTACAACAATATTTTTCCAAAGCTGGTAGAATTAACAATAATATTTTTGACTGGTTAAATTTAGTCTTTTAATTACATCTGCCCTCTTTATACATAGTTTCTTGGTTTGGAATTAATAAACAATGGGCTTGCATTTTGTTGATTAATAGTTTAGTAGTAAAAGTGATATCCAAGAAGAAAGAATAAGCCTTTTTATAATTTCTGTTTAGAATAAAATGAAAGTCATGACAAATAATTTATAAAATATATATAATGTCTAAATGGTTGTCTAATGATTGTGCTGATGTATAATGCTTAATCCTATGGCTAAAATCATGTCATGCTTAACCTAATAAATTTCCTACTACTGATAATTTTTGATTAAATATGAGGCAAAACTTCAAATAAAGTGGACTTACATCTGATAGCTGTTGAGTGTGTTTGGTCTCTGAATAGCAACTCTGCTGACTCCTACTGTGTAAACCTAAAGTACCTCTCAATGCTGCCCAACTTGGCTGGCTTGGGGTGATTAATTTATTTTATTTTTTTTAAACTATTGTGATCTAGAAAGTCTTTCATAGTTGAATTTCAGATAAAAATTCCCACCACCAGTGTCAACCTAACTCCACACATGTTCCCAGAAGACATCCTATACCACCACTTTGCCTCCTGGCCTGACAGTATAAAAAACTCTTTTAAGTTTAGATTATTAAAGTTTAGGTCTCTTGATTCTTGTTGTTGACTTTCACTTGGATATTTGGTTTTGTTCTTTTTTTTCTCCACCAATGCACATGAGACCATTTGACCCCTAGTCCCTATCCTTTCTATTTCCTTTCTTCTTAATTTTATAGAAAAATGCAGAAATAGAAGGTCAAACAAAATAATTCACATCCCAAGGTTCTATGAAAAGTGGGGGAGCTCCTATTTAAAAGACAAAAAAGAAAAAATAGAAAAGAAGGAAAGAAAAACAAAAAAAGGTATGAGTGTGGCAGTTTTATTTCATAGGTATAGCAAAAGTTGGGGATAATAGAAAGCAAAGACCTTGGCCTATAAACAGAGAGACCCTACCTATGAAGCATCCTGTAATAAGGCTGAAGATAGGCTCTGGATATATTAAGTTGTATGACCTTCAAAGACTTCCTTCACAGTCCTTGTATAGTTGTCAATCACAGTTGTCTCAGTCAGATTTCTGTAATTATATGTTGCATTACAATGTATGAGGTTCTTCTTTTTAAAATGTTGCGTTACAATGTTGCTGAGTTAATTTATCCTTCTCGGATGCCAAAATGTTGCTTTAATCTCTTTATTTAAGGGGACGCTTCTTATTCTCTAGATTTTTGATAAGGGCCACTGCCAGAAAGACCCCAGCACCTATAAAAATAATGTGGAAATCAAATGAACCAATTTGGGTAGGTCAGTGGCCCCTTAAAACAGAAAAATTAAAGGTGCTAACGGAATTAGTGGAAGAACAACTAAAACTAAAACATATTGAAATTTCATTTTCGCAATGGAATTCGCCTGTATTTATCAT
>PVKC010030662.1:0-14758 GCA_004027635.1 Crocidura indochinensis
TATATTTGGTTTTTGGGTCACACCCGGCAGTGCTCAGGGGTTACTCTGGCTCCATGCTCAGAAATTGCTCCTGGCAGGCACGGGGGACCATATGGGGCACTGGGATTCGAACTGATAACCTTTTGCATGAAAGGCAAACGCCTTACTTCCATGCTGTCTCCCGGGCCCCACAAAACTAATATTTGAGAACAAGAAATATTTTCTTGTTCACTATGCTGATCTGTTTTGCAAATTAAATCTGTTTTGCAAATTAAAATTGTTTCATAACTCTTACAATAGCTTTCCTTTTATATTTAAGTTCAGTGCATATATCTTCCATATGAATTACTTGTCAATAACGAAAATATCAGAGCAAAGACTTGGAATTATTAGATTATATTACAACTTTACAAGAGACTGAATTTTTTGTTTATAAATTCTTTAATCATTTTGAGATAAACAGTAGCAAAATTGTTCATGATTGTGTTTAGGTTGTACAATATACAATACATTTTTAACAGTGCACATTTCCTTCCACCAATGCACTGTGTGTTTCCCTGCCCTCTGCCTGCTGGTCTCTGTGTCAGACATTTTTCTTCTTCTCTTTCTCTCTCTCTCTCCATATCTCTCTCTCCCAAACTCTCTCTCCCTTTATTCTTCCACCTTTCTTCCTTCCTTTTTAAAATTTAGACACTGTGGTTTGAAATATTGCTACTAAAAGGATTTCATGCATATCAGTTTATCTTAATTCAGCACCCAGTTCTTTTCCAAAGAGATCATTTCCAGCTATCAACTTAATACTTATCCCCTCTCTGCCCTAATTGCACTCCCTTGCTATTTGTGGCAAGCTTCCTACTATGAACTGGTCCTCCTGGCCCTCATCTCTATTGTCTTTTGATATTATTATCTTACTATGTTTTAATTTATATTGCTACACTGATTTAAAAAGATGACTTTCATGCCTGCTACCATTTCATCACCAGTGTGAATGTCTCTTCACCAATGTCCCCAGGTTCCCCCCTAACCTGTAGTCAGCCTCCTTTAGAGGAACATTTGTAAATTCAGTTATGGCAGATTAGATCTCCTGCTTTCGGTATCATTGACTCTGCATTTGGCCATCTAACTATACCAGTCCTCAATACCACTCATATATCTGAAGCACTTCACCCTGCTTCCCATTACTTCCCATCTGCTTTTCTTGATATCCCCTCAATTTCTTCTCCTCTCTTTTATACTTCCAATATTCTGGACTGAGGAATACTGAGAGTGAGGACTCATCCCCTAATAAAAAACCACAAGAAGGGGATAAATACATAGGATAGTTTAGGCCTTAGAATGCAAAGCAGTTGCAAAAAACTACACCAAAAAATATTATGACAGTAAATAATAAATAACAAATAAATAACAGATATTTGCAAGAAAAAAGGCACTGGACAAGTATAGATTAAGATTCTTCAGAGATGTAGAGATATTATGAGCAAAGTATAAAATAAGAAATTGTTGCATCTTTACTCTGTACTTGTTTATTATAATTATTTTATTTTAAACACAATGGTTGCAAATTACCTGACTTTTGATAGACATCTCTCTCAATTGCTTTTTTCCCTTTTTTGACGCTTTGGTTTGCATTATTGTTAATCAATGGTTATGTATTATGCAAAAATAAGAATACCCATGATATTTTTCAAAGAAAAGGATCAGACACTCATGATATTCATATGGAGAAATAAATGAACATTAAGAGCTAAAGCAATCATTGGCAAAAAAAAGAAGATGGAAGAAATCATTTCCCCCAACTATAAACTGTACTCTAAAGCAGTAGCCATAAAAACAGCATAGTATTGGAATAAGGACAGACCCTCATATTAGTGCAATAGACTAGAATATTCAAAAATGGAACCACAGATTTATGATCAATTATTTTTTGATAAAGGAGCAAGAAGAACAAAGTGGAAAAAGGAAAGTCTCTTCAATAAGTAGTACTGGGAAAACAGGTCAACTATATACACATGCACAAAAAGTGAACTCAGACATCTCTTTAATACCATGAACAAAAATCAAATAAAATGTTTTAAATACCTTGATATCAGACCTAAAAATAATAAGATAGATAGAGGAAAACATAGGCAGAACACTTAATAATATTGAGATTAAAGACATCTTCAAGGATGAAAAACCATCATCCAAGGTAGTGGAAACAAACGTAAACAAATGAAACTACATTAAACTGAGAAGCTTCTGCACCTCAAAGGGAGCGTTGACTAGGATACAAAAACTACCCACGGAATGAGAAAAAACTATTCATTTGATACCCATCAGATGAGGGCTTATATAATATATACAAGGTACTGATAAAACTTACAAGAAAAAAATATCTAACCCCATTCAAAAATTGGAAAGAAAAGGTGAACAACAGCTATTTCTTCAAAGAAAAAATAGTTGTCCAAAGGGCACATGAGAAAATGTTCCACATCATTATTCATCTGGGAAATACAAATCAAAACACCCATGAGGTACCATATTTTTTTTTTTGGTTTTGGGGTCACACCCGGCAGTGCTCAGGGGTTACTCCTGGCTCCATGCTCAGAAATTGCTCCTGGCAGACAAGGGGGACCATATGGGGCACCGGGATTCGAACCAATGACCTTTTGCATGAAAGGTAAATGCCTTACCTCCATGCTATTTCCCGGGCCCCGAGGTACCATATCATACCAGAAAGATTGACACACATCACAAAGAACAGGAACAACTAGTGCTGGCATGTGTTTAGGAAGAAAGGAACCTTCATTCATTGCTGATGGGAATGTAGACTGATCAGTCATTTTTGGAAAACAACATAGATCTTTTTCAAAATACTAGAAATTGAGCTCCCATATGATCCAGCAATACCACTTCTAGAGATATATCCTAGGAATCCAAAAACATCATGCAAAATGTTCCTCTTCATCCCCATTTTCTTCGCAGCACAATTTACAGTAGCTAGTCTGGAAACAACCCAAGTACCCAAGAACAGATGCATGGCTAAAGAAACAGTGGAACACAATGAAATATTATGCACAATGAAAAAAGTGCAGCCATTAGAAAAAATGAAGTCATGTTATTTGCTTATACTTGGATATCTATAGAGCTTATAATGCTGAGTGAAATTATAAGTGGGAGAGGGGAGAGGCAAATATATATATATATATATATATATATATATATATATATAGTATAATCTCACTCAGTTGTGAGATATAGGAAAAATAGTATTCAGAAACAAATAGTGGAACAATGTGGTTAAAGTAGAGAAAAGACCACTATAACAATGACAATTGAAACTGATCACTCTGGACAAAAACAAGGTTCTAAAAGGGGATAAAGTGATATGCATAGTACATACTCTGTACTTTTAAAGATACCTGCTGATTAGCTATCTGAAATATTCCATCCCCTAATTTTTTATGAATAATCATCCGCTAATGTTTCTTTCAACTCAATGTCATCCTAGGAGGGGTATTCAATATATGGTCAGTGTTAAAATCATATTTTACTATTATGTATTAGACTTAGCATAAATATAAACTTTACTTTCTTAATCATTAGTATTGTTTTCTTTTCTTTTCTTTAATTGTTTTATTGAGGTCAATGTAAATTACAAGTCTTTGTTTGTTTATTTGTGGCACTCCCAGCACCATCAGGAGATAGTGGTAGCATTGCTTAGGGATCATTCTTTGTTAACCAGAGTAGTAGAGATGCCAGAGTGGAGGAACCACGTCATGCTAAGGATCAAAGAAAGGCCTCTTGTTTGCAAAGCATCACTCAGGTATGTACTTCCATTCTTCTGTCCTTCCTTTTCCCTTTCTTCTTTCCTTCCTTTCTTCTTTCCTTCCTTCCTTTCTTTCCTTCCTTCTCTCCTTTTCTTCCTCCCCTCCTTCCTTCCTCCCTCCTTCCCTTCCTTATTTCCTTCTTTCCTTCCTTCTCTCCTTTTCTTCCTCCCTTCCTTCTTTCCTCCCTCCTTCCCTTCCTTATTTCCTTCTTTCCTTCCTTCCTTCCATCCTTTTCTTCCTCCTTTCCTTCCTGTTTTCTTTCCTCCCTTCCTTCTTCCTTCATACCTTCATTCCTTTTTCTTTTTCCCCACCCCTTTCCTTTTTTCTTCCCTCCCTTCTTTCCTTCCTTCCCTCCTTTTCTTCTTCCGTTTATTCTTTCCTCCCTTAAGATACATAGTGCCAGTGAATTGGGGGCAATTGCCACCACCAGTTTGACCACCCTTCGACTCAGTTGCTAGCAGGCATCCCACACCTCCACCCTTAGCCCCCTAGACTGCTGGTGTAACAGACCCCTTTTGTGAATAGTGTGTTATGGTTTGGATCTCTTGATTCCATTGTCCTTGACATTGGGTTGGGTATTTGGGTCTGTCTGATGATTTTTTATTTCCTCTCAATATTCGTAAGACTGCTTGCCCCTGGTACCATCCATCATTCTCTTACCAATCCTTTCTTTTGCTCTCTCCCACCTTTCTCTTAACATGTGCCACATAAAATAGGGGGAAAAAAAGCAAAAACCTTTGAATTATTTACAATTATAGAAAGAAATAAAATATTAAAAAGATTTCATTAACTTCCCTAACATAACATGTATATGCCCCCTCTATATATACATATATATATATATGGTTTAATACTTTTCTAAAGCAATCAACGGGTGGGAATAAAAGGTACAAATTCTGTTTTCTCTGGCACGCTAGAACAGAATACCTTGACAGTGGAATTTCTAAAATGCATAATCACTGGAGGCCAAATGCCAAAGACTTATCTCATATTTATAGCAAAACATTTAGGAATGCCCTGTGCATGGGTGATTATCAATTGACTATAGGGTTTAATTAAGGGGTTTTCACTTCACGCTCTAAACAACTGTGCTTTGGGATTAGCAGTTGCTGTCTGTTCACATCACTAATCGGCAGTGATTTTTCTAATCATACCAGGACATATTAGCATATTGCATATTGCAAGACGGTGCTCCCAATAAAATATGACAAAAAGGTTCTGAGCTCTGCATCTGCTACCCAAAATGCATGTATTCCAGAATGCATATTTATTTATAAAATATCTTAATTCCCAGGAGAGTCTATTTATTTTTATTTGAGAAACATCTTAAACTAAATCTTTCGATTAGAAATCTAAAACAAACAACAAAATTAGCTTACTTTTTGAAAATGTTAAAAAAATGTTGAAATGCAATTATTCTTTAATCATCATGCCACTATTACCTATAGGTTTCATTTCATATAACAATTAAAATGTTTTTTAAATAAGCAGTTAGATTAAATACTGTATATATTCAAGTTTCTATATGCTAATATTTATGTTGTTTCAGTGTTTATTCTTTTATATTCATATTTTTGGTAGTAGTATAGATATTATCATTGCACATTTTATCAAAATTTTAGTACTACTTTATAAACAGAACATCAAATATGAATATGTTAGAAATAGCTTGCTACTATTTTGGCAGAAAATATTCTTTTTTATGTACATATGTGTATTTATAATACTCTCAATACCTTTTTGACATGTGGCTAAATGTTACACAGCTTTAAAATAACTTCATAAAGTGAAAATATTATCATTTTAATTTTTTGCATATGGGAAAGAGATGCAGAATATCAAAAAACTTAGCCGGGGCCCGGGAGATAGCATGGAGGTAAGGCGTTTGTCTTTCATGTAAAAAGGTCATCAGTTCGAATCCCGGTGCCCCATATGGTCCCCCGTGCCTGCCAGGAGCAATCTCTGAGCATGGAGCCAGGAGTAACCCCTGAGCACTGCCGGGTGTGACCCAAAAACAAAACAAAACAAAAAAAAAACTTAGCCAACTTTACTAAGTTCAGATTTAGATGAAAAGTTCACAGACCGTCTACCAAATTTTTTTTACAGAATAATGCTTTGTAAAAAATATTAATCTATGGGGCCGGAGAGATAGCACGGAGGTAAGGCATTTGCCTTTCATACAGAAGATCATCAGTTTGAATCCTGGCATCCCAGTTGGTCTCCCGAGCCTGCCAGGAGCGATTTCTGAGCATGAAGCCAGGAGTAACCCCCGAGCGCTGCCAGGTCTGACCTAAAAACAAACAAACAAACCAAAAACAAAAAAAACCATAATAAAACATATATATTTATTCCAAAGGATGTTCTTGGTGGTCCTTGAGGTGACAACATGCAATGAACAATTCTTATTTATTTGTTTATTTATTTATTTTTGGTTTGGGGCCACACCCGATGATGTTCAATGTTACTCCTGGCTCTGTGATCAGAAATCAGTCCTGGAGGGTCCATGTGACCTTATAGGATTTGGGTGACTGAACAATGATTGACTGCGTGCAAGACAGAAGCCCTGGGACTGGAACAATAACAGCAGTAAGGCATTTGCTTTGCATGTGGCCAACTGGGGTAAGACCATACTGGAATCCCACATGATCCCCTGAGCCTGCCAGGACCTATTTCTGAGTGCAGAGCCAGGAGTAACCCCTGAGCACCAATGGGTTTTGCTAGTGGAGTCCAAGGCTCCAAAATAAGAATCTGGTGAGATACAGTCTGGAAGCAATTGATGCAGGAAACAATTCACACAGTCAAAAGATTCAAGAACAGGCTCAGGAAATACAGGACTCAAGTAAGGAATTCAACCACCCAAGTTTCTGCTCCAATGAAGGAATGCAGCTTAGTGGAAGAAGACTGAAGAGTGAACAAGAAAAATATTCTTATTATGTTTGAGGTTTTTCTATATAGCATTAGAACATAAGTTAGCCATTATTTATTGTTCATGTATTAAAAGTACCAAGCAGGACAAGAATATCAGAAAACATGTCACTTTTGCCTAGAGGAGTTTCAAGATTATACAAGGGAACCAGATAACATATTGAATATATTTCATTGGTAGGTTTAGAAATGGAATTGACATACTGAAGACTCAAATAACCCTACAAAAAGAAACTATGATTATAAGCATTACAATAAGAAACTACGATGGCAAAAAAATATTGTCTAGATGTTACCCAAGCTAATGCAAATAAAGTGAAGAATGTACACTGGGACCACTGCAAAAAGAAAAAAAAATGCAGCTATATGAAAATATAGGAAAGTCAAGCTATTTTAATGCAAATTATATTTTATTCTTTGAAAATTATGAAAAACTCCAAATTCTAGAGTAATCATACTATAACTATAGAAAAGAAATTATTGCATTTATTCAAATATATATCTAGAAAAGGAAACTACTCATATAGCTATGAGCTCCATCAGTTCTTAGGACATGACTTTGCTGCATACCATACAAATTCTATGTCATGGTAGTCATATGGATTGTCCTTTCTGAAGGAATTGATTGTCCTGCCCAAAATGTCAGCCGATCACACTTTGGATGCCCATTTTCCTTGAAGGTGAAATACATCTTTAACTCTCAGAATTAGATATACTCAAGGAAATAAGGGTTTTTGGTAACCAAAGGTTCAATTCACTATCTAAAAATTAGTCTTATTTAAATGAAGAACTTCATGATCATATTGGTACAAAGAAAGTCACATTCATGTTTTTGACCAAATAAAACTGATTTGTTACATCCAGTTAGTTATATGGTCCATATTACAAACGATATTTTGAGGTTTCTATGATGCCAGTGAGACCAGTCGAATCAGTATTTACTCCACAAATATTAACATTTCTGGTTTATCAACGCACAATAGCTACTTCAGCATTTCATACTTCATGCTATGTGCAAGCATTAATATTTCTTTAGGAGAGACAATTGATATTCCAAAAGTATACCATGAATTAGTATGACTAGCCATGAATTATACTCTACTTACTTGTGTACATGTAGAACATTAAACTTACTCATATTTCAGTCTAATGTTTTAATAGTCTGTGAGATAATAACATGAAAACAGCTACCAGTCAATATTGAGTCAGAAATATAATACAACTTTCCTATAAGAGGCTTTGTAAGAGTCTACTATTCCATACATATTCTAATGATGAATATATTATATATAAACTCATGCCATCATTATACAAACTTAGTTTATACATACCACCTCATATCCATCTGATTTTAATGATATCTGTGAAATAGGAGTGAATGTATATTTGTGAATGAGTGTTTTGATATTCTTCAGATATGGATCATACACTGGATCATTTATCACTGGTGTTTACATGGGCTTTTATTATTTTACTTTTACTTTTTTAACTTTTTACTTAAAGCACCATGATATAGAAAGTTATTTATAGTTGAATTTTACAAATACAATGTTCTAGCACCAACCCTGCCACCAATATTCCCAGGTTCCTTCCAATACCTCACACTCCCATCCTGCTATCTTTTGGATTTTTAACTCTGCCCTTCTTTAACACCACCAATGTACCTGCATCCCCTTGAATTCAAGATCTGCTGTTTCCCATAAATTTTTCTCCCTAAAGTCTATTTGTCTTTCCTTCTCAATATGTTCTGGGGTATTCCCTCATACAATTATTCTAAATGTAACATCTAAATAATATTATCCTACATTTATCGTTCTAATTGTTTTACTTCATTTACTGTGATATATTCCAGTTTCATTCATGCTGCAGTAAAATGCTTGATTGCATAATTCATCATAGCTCTGTAGTATTCCATTGTGCATGTTTGTACATATAGATATATATACCCAGTCGTCATGACAATGGACCCATTTTTTAATTTCTTGAGGAACATCCATACTGTCTGCATAGAAGCTAAACCAATTTTATTTTCACAAATAGCTCAAAATTTTTCTCCAACCTTATAATTAATGTATTACTGTCTCTGTTTATAATAGTCAATGCATGTATGCAACCTAAATTGTCCACTGACAGATAACTGAATAAAGACAATGAAATAAGGGCTAAAGAGAGAGTACAGTGGATAAAGTGCTTGCATTCCATGCAGCTGACTTGTGTTCAATATCTGGCATACCATATGTTCCCCTGAGCCCATCAGGTGTGATCCCTGAGCACAAAATCAGAGTGAGCCCTGAGCACCACTGTCCCTCCCCAAAAAATCAAAAAATAGAAAATGTGTGTATAAATATATACATGTTTATATATATAGACATGCATACACAGGTAATGAATATACTGCTCATGGATGAAATCGATGAAATATTGCCATTTGTGACAATGTAGAGAAATATTAAATAATTACTCTAAGGATATATGTCAGAAAATAGATGTAAAATGTGAAGAAATAAGTTAAATAAACAAACAAACAAAAGAGCAAAACCACCCTCTAACTCTGAAAAATGGTGGACATACCCCAAGGGAAAGGAATGATTGGGTAAAGTGGAGTTTAATTAGGTAATAGTAAATGGTACCTGAAATTTTGTGTGATATATACACTTATCAAAGTGTGAAGCTGTATTCCTACATTTTATATATTATTGAAATTGACAAAACATTAATAAAGCTAAATAATTCAAAACTTACTGCAATGTATGCCCCAGGCAACATTGTGAAAGAAAACTGTCCACTGATATATTTTCTTCTGTTATTTATTTGGTGTACTAACTCCGAGATTTGAATACTTGAATTGTCCGTAATGTTACCAGGCCATATGAGACCTAAATTCATGTTCTGAAAGATATTGAACATAGCATATATGTAGTACATATGAATTATTGAATATATATGTGTGTTATGCATAAAAGTATACATATTATACATAGAGGAGAAAAGAGGATTTTAGATTAAATTGCAAACAACACCTGATCAGCAAATATTTTGGCATATATCAATTTACATTAGCTTAGTAATACATTTTATATTGTGTATGCTTTAACACTACAATGATAAAATTGAATAATTGCAATGGAGGTCTTATATCCCATAAAGGTTAAATTAAACTAATTGCTATCTGGTTCTTTAAGACCATATTTTTCTGAAATAAAACCCATAACTAGACAAAAGCACCCCACAAAATAAGATTGGGAGGCATCATCATCATATCCTCTGCTTTTAACTATTCCTGTAGAGTTATAATAATCAATATAGCATGGAAGTAGATTAAGGACAATATATCTGACCAGTGTAACAAAACTGACACCTCAGAGATAAAGTCTCATATATATGAACAGTTAATCTATGACAAAGAAGCAGGGTGCATTATAAATAAGGCCCAACTGCAAATATGTTTGTAATTTTGAAGAATAAAGTATTATTTAAAAGAGAGAAATGTTAAAAAATTAAATAATAAACTTTAAATGGATCTGTCATTCTGGCAGGCTGAGGGGGGCGCAAAGGATTGTGGTTGGGATATACTCTGGGAACATGTTGGAGAGAGGTTGCCAGAGTTGGTGGGATTGACTCCTTATAATTCATTATAAGTCTGAAACTCAACTATGAAGAACTTCGTAAGTCACAAGGGTTTCAATAAAATAAAATAAAAATTTCCAAAAAAAATTACATACAATTTAGGGCCTGTAGAGATAGCACAGCAGTGTTTGCCTTGCAAGCAGCCGATCCAGGACCAAAGGTGGTTGGATCGAATCCCGGTGTCCCATATGGTCCCCCGTGCCTGCCAGGAGCGATTTCCTAGTAAATAGCCAGGAATAACCCTTGAGAACTGTTGAGAGTGGTTCAAAAACCAAAAATAAAAATTACATACAATTTAAAAAATATTTTATTTTCTCAAATGGAAGGGATTAAACATATAAACAGTAGGTCTGGGGAGTTAACAAAAAAAATCTACATTTAAAGAAGTGGTTAATCTTAATCTTTGTAACCTATGTCTATGTTACCTAAGTTAATAGTCTTCAAAACTATGTAAATAATATATGAAGGCAGTCTATTACTGAATGCTGTGCTGTTGAAAGATCTAAACATATACATTCTGGAAGGCAAATTACACTTTTTCTTTCCAGAAAAGTAGCTATACATTCTGAATTCTTCAGACAAGGCCTCTAAGTTTTGAAAAGCTTAGAAAACAGCCTTAAAGTACATTTTCAAAGTATTTGTAAGTGTATGATCATTTGAGTTTAATTAGATGTTAAAAATTAATACTTGTGGCTTGAGATGGTACCTCATTGTTTTGATTTGAATCTCCCTGATGATTAGTGATGTGGAGCATTTTTCATGTCTCTTGAGGCCATTTGTATTTCTTCTTTTAGGAATTGTTTATTTCTTCTCCCCATTTATTGATGGGTTAAATGGGTTTTGTCTTGCTAAATTCTGACTGTACCTTGAATATCTTGGATAATATTCCCTTATCTGATGGGTATTATATGAATAGTTTCTCCATTCTCTGGTAGTTTTTGTATCCTTGTCACTATTTACTTTGAGGTGCAGAACTTTTGCAGCATAATATAGTCCTATTTGTTTCTCTCTGATTCCACTTGTTTGGACAGCTATGTTTCCTTTTTGATGATGCCTTTAGTCTCAATGTCAGAGAGTTCTACCTACGTGTTCTTCTATGTAACTTATGGTCTGGATCTGATATCAAGCTCTTAAATCCATTTGGATTTGACCTTTGTTCATGGTATTAGATGAAGGTTCGAGTTCGCTTTTTTTGCATAAAGGCTGAACTAGACTGTATTCCCACCAGAAGTGAATGAGAATTCCTTTCTCTCTAAACCCCAGCCAGCACTGATTGCTCTTGTTCTTTGTGATGTGTGCCAGTGTCTGTGGCGTGAGATGGTACCTCATTGTTGTGATTTGATATCCCTGATGATTAGTGATGTGGAGCATTTTTTTCATGTGTCTTTTAGTCATTTGTATTTCTTCTTTGAGGAAGTGTCTATTTAATCTGCCCATTTTTTGAAGGGGCTAGATGTATTTTTCTTGTTAAGCTCTGTCATTAACTTGTACATTTTCTGTATTAGGCCCTTATCAATGGGTACTGGGTGACTAGTTTCTCCCATTCTGTGGGTGGCTTTTGTATCCTGGGCACTATTACCTTTGAGGTGAGGACACTTCTCATAGTATTACAGTCTCATCTCTTTATCTCTGTTTCTACTTTTTTTTGAGAGTGATGTTTCATCCTTGAAGATGCCTTTAGTCTCAGTGTCATGGAGTGTTTTACCTATGTGTTATTCTATGTACCTTATGGTTTGCCTGTAGCTGACCAGCTTTCCTAACACCACTTGCTAAAGAGACTTTCCTTGCTTCATTTTGCATTTCTTACTCCTTTATAAAAGATTAATTGATTGTATGTCTGGGGGGCAGTCTTTGAATACTCAAGTCTATTTCATTGATCTGAGGGTCTGTCTTTATTCCAATATCATGATGTTTTAATAACTATTGCTCTGTAGTACAATAATGTTGGGGAAAGTGATGCCTCCCGTCTTCTTTTACCTAAGGGATGATTTAGTTATTCATGGGTATTTATTATTCCAAATGAGTTTCAGGAGCATTTGATTCATTTATTTGAAGAATGTTTTGGGTATCTTTAGAGGAATTTCATTAAATCTGTACAATGCTTTGAAGGAGTATTGCCATTTTATTATCTTAATCCTCCCAATGCATGAACAGGGTATTTGTCTCCATTTCCTTGTGTCCTCTCTTATTTCATAAAGCCATGTTTTTTTAATATGTTTTATTTTGATCATAGTGGCTTACATATCTTTCACATTAGTATTTTAGGTACATATTAACATTGAATCAGGGGAATACCCACCACCAGGTTTGTCCTCCCAACATCCCCATTCCCTTTCTGCATCCCATATCCTCTACCATCACCCCAAGGCTGCTAGAGTAGGTGGTCCCCTCTTTGACTAGCTTACTATCGGTGATCATACATCTGTTTGGGCCTGGTGCCCTCCCCTGTTTCTCCCTCTATTTGAGAAGCTAAGCTAGATAAATTGAGTTATGTGGTTTTGTTTGAGGGAAAGAAAAGCCATAGAGTGGGATAAAGATTAAGCAAAAAAAAAAGAATTAATAATAAAATAAAATAAAGATATTCTGGAAATGGGTGGAGTCCTTCAAGTGGTTATCAGCCTCAGTTTGAGAGAGGACATGAAAAATGTAATTGAAACACCATAACAATACAAAAATAAGTGTCAAATTAGATATCCGGTGAGCCCTACAGCAATAAAGAGAAGCACCACGCAATAGTCTCAGTTCTGAATTCAAATCATGCTGGAGTGCAAAAAAAGAGAGAGAGAGAGAGAGAGAGAGAAAGATAAGTAAAATAATATGAAATACAAAAGGAGGGATCAACTTCAATATCTACACCAAAATAAGGACGTCAGAAAAAATAATCAATCAATAAATATACATATATATAATTTTTTTCTTTTTTCCCCCTGCATAGGTACAGTAACTCTTGGGGATATTGCAGAGGGAATTCCCTTGACCTAGGAGATACAGGGTTTCTCCATCCCTGAAGTATACTGTCATGGGATTAACTATAGACTCCTTGCATGATCATTTACTCTACCCTTGGTGCTTTTGTGGTGTATGGAAGCCTTCTGCTTCGTCAAGGATGGTAAAATCAGACCTCTGTATCTTGAGATCTTGGTGACCGTGCAGCTCAAAGAATGGAGCTTATGATGAAGGCTTTCTTAGTGGTTCTAGCAGTTCTGCTTCTTCAGTGTTGTTTTAATTCATCTTCTGTAGTTGGTGTTCTTGGTCATTATGTTGCTCCTAGGATGGAGCCTGGGGCAGAGTCTTGCTTTATGTTTCTAGAAGATCTGTTCACTTTTGATTGTCTCATTCAGACCTCTGGAATTGGAGATATTGTTTGTTGAACAGATTATAGACTAAAAGCTAGGTTAGAGCTTTTTGTTGTTGTTGTTGTTGTTGTTCGTCCCAGGATGCATACTGTCTAGTCCTGGTTGTCACAACCAGTCATCTATATATAGCAATCTTGGTTTTTGCACTGATCAAAGGGTGGCATGTCTTCTGATTTTGTCTTATCATTGACTGGTGAGGTAGGATAACTTGCTCTTAGATCTAGTTGTTCCCATTTCCTCGTTGTCATGTTGTCAATTTAGCACTGGCGAATGTTGGCATCCGAGTAGCATTATGAATGCCCTGAAGGAGACTTGGTTCCTGGAGCTGTTGTTGAGAACTCTGTCGTTTATATGTCTGGGATCCAGGAGTCCAGGTTGGGCAGTCAGTGCCTATTTCCCTGGAGTCTAGGATGGTTCCCCATGACATACATTCAGGGTGGGAGATGTCCCTGTGTCATAAAAAATATATAAGTTCTTATCCCTAGTAGATAAGAGCTTGTTTTTACACATAAAAAATTCCCCTATTTTTAATGTGCTTTGCAGCAAGGAGTGGTGCTACATTATATCACTGGTGTATTTGGGGGTTGGGAGAAGAAAACAGACCCATGACAAAAACGGAAAATATATATGCTCAGCCGTATCTAAAGAAAAAAGAGTTCCTTAAAAGAAAGAAAAAAAAGGATTGAATAAATGACATAATGAAAGGAATAAGGTGGGGCCGGGAGGGATAGAATGGAGGCAGGGTGTCTGTCCTTCCTGTGGAAGGATGGTGGCTCACAGCCCGGCACTCCACGTGGTCCCCCATGCCCATCTGTGGCAACTTCCGAGCACAGAGCCAGGAGCACCCTCTGAGTGCTGCCAGCTGTGACCCCCAAAAAAGCACAATAAAAATCAAATTAAAAAAAAACACAGAGTAGATGGGGCCAGCGAGGTGGTGCTAGAGGCAAGGTGTCTGCCCTGCAAGTGCTAGCCAATAAAGGACCGTGGCTCAATCCCCCAGCATCCCACATTGCCCCCCCAAGCCAGGGGCAATCTCTGAGCGCTCAGTCAGGAGCAAACTCT
>PVKC010030663.1:0-14761 GCA_004027635.1 Crocidura indochinensis
TCTCTACCTGATAATTGCATTTAATTACCCAGAAATATTTCTCACTTCCCCATAGCCAACTCCTTATCACTACCAGAGTTTTTCACTTTCTTTGTCCTCATACGAAATTACTAGATGAACCCCAAATCAGAAAAATTCCTTCCCTTCTCTGGACCTCTTTAGATGCAAATTTCAGCTAGCATCTTTTGTTCTTCTTCAAGTATGCTAATCTTAGTTTCAATTTCAGAAGTCAACCCCCCTTTCTTTCTGGCTTGCCTTTCATTCCAAGTTTACTTTAAAAAGGCTACCAAAAATCAATAAACTTGTCTTGGCTTCATTTCACGCCAGACCCCATACTACTGTGTGGTTTCTTCATTTTTACATTAATATTTTCTGTTAGCAGTTATTCCTCCTTCCCGCTTTCTCGCATGAGGTATAAGGACTCATGAAACACACATATTAATTAGTTACAGATATTAGTAGTCTGTAACAGAAAATTATTATTGCAAGAATGTCTTTCATTTTTCTTAAAACCCATAGAGTAGTGAGACCATTCTGCGTTTTTCTCTCTCTCTGACTTATTTCACTCAGCATAATAGATTCCATGTACATTCATGTATAGGAAAATTTCATGACTTCATCTCTCCTGATCTGCATAAGATTCCATTGTGTATATGTACCACAGTTTCTTTAGCCATTCGTCTATTGAAGGGCATCTTGGTTGGATGTGAAACATTTTAAAGTGTGCCTTTGGTTACCTTTATTTCTTCTTTGAGGAAATGCCTATTCATTTCTTTTCCCCATTTTTGATGAGGTTTAATGTTTTATTCTTGTGAAGTTCAATCAGTGACTTGTATAACTTAGATATTAACCTATTGTCTGATTGATATTAGGTGAATAGTTTCTCCATTTCTATGTGTAACTTTTGTATCCTAGTAAATACATATAGTTTCATTTATTTATCTTTGCTTCCACTTGCTTGGCCAGTGGTGTTTTATCCTTAAAGATGCAGATGACTTTAGCTTCAGTGTCATGGAGTGTTCTACTTGAGTTTTCCTCATGCACCATAGTATTTCATGTCTGATCTTCAAGTCTTTAATCCATTTTAATTTGACATTTGTGCAAGGTGTTAAGGAAAGATACGAGTTTTCTTTTTGTATGTAGTTGACCAATATTTCCAGCACCACATTCTGTAGAAGCCTTCAATAGGTTCTCTGTTACTTAAGAGATGTATTCTGATTAAAAGTTCGAAACAATGCTTTTAATGTATAAAGAATCTTCTTTACTATCGTTAAAATGACTCATTCGAGATTCAATTCTGCATGTGTACAGTACTGACTTGTTTTTTTTCCTTACACAACAAGAAAGTCTCCATTTGGGGCCAAAGTGATAGCACAGCGATATAGCATTTTCAATGGACGTGGCTGATCCAGGACAGACCTAGGTTCGATTCTCATCATCTCATTGTTCCCCAAGACAGGAGCGATTTCTGAGAGCACAGCCAGGAGTAACCCCTGAGCGTCACCAGTGTGGCTACCAAAAAGTATCATTTATTCTTACAAAGTTGAAATCTGACTTCTGTTCTCTGTTGAAACTTAAACCCATTAAGAGCATTCATATAATGTCTGACCTGTGGAAAAACACTGGAAAATTTTCCATGTTTCAGCTTTTTAATGCCTTAGGCTACTCACAAGAGAATAGAATCAAATTTCTTCTTGTGTTCAAATGTCTTTAATGAGGGGCCCGGGAGATAGCATGGAGGTAAGGCGTTTGCCTTTCATGCAAAAAAGGTCATCGGTTCGAATCCCGGTGCCCCATATGGTATCCCGTGCCTGCCAGGAGCAATTTCTGAGCATGGAGCCAGGAGTAACCCCTGAGCACTGCCGGGTTTGACCCAAAAACCAAAAAAAAAAAAAACAAATGTCTTTAATGAACCTTCTTGCTCAGAAGAATGATAGCCGCCTTCTCTCAGAACACAGTGAATGGAATGAGAGAAGAATCACCAGAAATGTGACAGTAGGAGTAATAATATTGTCAGAGACTCTCCTCGGAGCCCTGGGAAATTTCTATCTTCTCTATCATTACATATTCATTGCCCACACTGAAGGCAGGGTGAGGACAAAGGATTTCATTTTCATGCACCTCGGTGTGTCCAACTCCTTGGTCCTTCTCTCCAAAGGGATCCCCAAAACAATGGCAGCTTTGGAGCTGAAAAACTTTGTCAGTGATTTGGGATGCCACATTCTTTTGTATATTCATAGAGTGGGCAGAGTTGTGTCCATTAGTGTCATCTGCCTTTTGAGTGTCTTCCAGACCATTATGATCAGCCCCATGGACTCCTGCTGGAAGGATCTAAAAGTCAAAACACCACAGTACTGTCTCTCTTTCCCTCTCTTGGATACTTTTTGTGTGTGTAAATCTATGTTTTATCTTGCACATATTGAATGTTTCTAGCAAATGGAACCTGACAAACATCACGCAGAAACTAGATTTGAGGTTTTGTCATGCTGCTGTGAATAAGCATATATCTGGCCTAGTCTATTTGGCTTTAAGTGTATTTCCGGAAGTTTCATTTTCTGTGCTCATAGTCTGGGCCAGTGGCTCCATGATTCTCTTCCTGCACAGGCACAAGCAAAAAGTCCAACACCTTCACAGGAATCGGGGTTTCTCCAGATCATCTGCTGAGTCCAGAGCCACCCAAAGAATCCTTGTTCTGGTGAGCACCTTTGTGTGTTTTCACACACTCTCCTCCCTCTTCCATATGTGTATATCTCTATCTAATGATGAAAAGGAATGGTTGATTAATACTGCAGACATTATTTCTCTGTGTTTTCCTACTGTAGTACCCTTTCTGGTTATGAGACATGACTCCACTGTATTCCTGCAATCCTTTACAATGATGTTAAGTTGGAAATTCTAAAGCCACAAATCCAAATAGTTAAAATAAATGTATAGTAATAAATAATCAGTTTTTCAGTTTAGCATATTGCTCAGATAAGGTGGATTCTGAAAAACAAACTCCAGACCAATGAGAATCCCCACTCACCCTAGAAGCTATTGATTTTTGTCCTTGGAATGCAGGAGCTCAGGCGGTGTCTGTGGGTCAGTAGAGCAGCCTGGTCTTATTACACCTGAACCACAATGTCAGTCATCCCCATCAGATGCTGTGTGAAGGGAGGGGTGTTGGGTCCAGCTCCTCATCCTGAGTCGGCGTGGATGACTCAACAACCCTCCTGCCTAGTTTATATTGTTGGGAGATAAATAATAAGATCTGAGTGCTGGGTCAAGCAGAGACAAATCTCCATAGTTTCTCATGGTTGATTACATCTCTAAACGTAGATGCAGGGCAGTTTTCTTTTGAAAATCTGTTTTTTAGAAAGATACTATGAATCTTTTTTACAAGAAGAGGCACGAGGAAGGATGAAGTGCTAGCATTGCCTGTCATGAGCACATGCTGGGTGATCATCTGTAGTGGTGAATGCACCACTATATTCTACACCAGCCAATTCCTTCAAATAACAGAAGTCTAAGAAGAGAAGGACCATTAAATAAGACATCTCCAGCTTTCCAAGATAGAAAAATGCCACTGCTTAAGGAGGAACCATTAACCATGGATATGGTCTATCCAAGGAACTGCCAGTAAGGCTAGAAAACTTAACCGAAAGCACCACGACCTAGACTTCCCACGGGTAATCACTTCTTGAGTACAAACAGGGGCTTCCCTTAATTACAAGCTTCAGAAATAAACTTTTAATTGTCAATGAATTTTTCCACTACTGTACGCTGGATTTAGGTAGGCATGTAATTATTGGAATATAGTTGCCGTAGAGGATGTGCTATAGGTTTGAGTGATTGGGACTATGTTGTGGCTCTAGGATTCTGTGCTGTTGACAACTAATAAAAACCGAGATTTTTTTAACTTCGTCTAAAACTCAAATTCTCTCTGTGTGACCCCGAAATCCCACCATCACATATGGTCCCCATAAACCACCCAGGAGTCCTCCCTCAGCACAGAACTGCTCTCTGTGAAATAGGGAGTCAATTCTCTCCAAATGCTGCATCTGATAGCAGCTTCAGTATAGATTTCTAAATCTCTGGGACTGTGAAGTATAACTTTCCATTAATAATGCATCATCTAGGGCCTGGAGAGATAGCACAAGTGGCGTTTCCATTGCCAGCGGCCGATCCAGGGCCAAAGGTGGTTGGTTCAAATCCCGGTGTCCCATATGGACCCCGTGCCTGCCAGGAGCTATTTCTGATCAGACAGCCAGGAGTAACCCCTGAGCACCGCCAGGTGTGACCCCCCAAAATATAATGCATCACCTAGTTTATGGAGATTCATTGTAACCTCAAGTAATTCTTCTTTTAAAAAGGCGATATGGAGATTCCTCCAAAATCTGAAAATTGAGATCTCATATGATCCAGCTATACCACTCCTAGGAATACACCCTAGGAACACAAAAATACAATACAAAAATCCCTTCCTTACACCTATATTCATTGCAGCACTATTTACCATAGCAAGACTCTGGAAACAACCAAGATGCCATTCAACAGATGAATGGATAAAGAAACTCTGGTACACATACACAATGGAATATTATGCAGTGGTCAGGAGAGATGAAGTCATGAAATTTTCCTATGCATGGATGTACATGGAATCTATTATGCTCAATGAAATAAGTCAGAGAGAAGGAATGATGCAGAATGATCTCACTCATTTATAGGTTTTAAGAAAAAAGAAAGACATTCTTGCAATACTTTTTTAGAGACAAAAGAGAGAAGGGCTGGAAGTTACACCTCACTTCATGAAGCTCACCAGAAAGAGTAATGAGACAAGTTAGAGAAATAACTACACTGAGGACTATCATAACAATGTGAATGAATAAGGGAAGTAGAAAGCCTGTCTAGAGTACAGGCGGGAGTGGGGTGGGGAGGAGGGAGATTTGGGACATTGGTGATGGGAATGTTGCACTGGTGATTGGGGGTGCTCTCTACATGACTGAAACCCAACCACAATCATCTTTGTAATTAAGGAGTTTAAATAAAATATTATTTAAAAATATGTGACCAAAAAAGAAACATTTGTCACACAATGCTAAACAGAAATTTAAAGCTATAATAAAGCCAAAATGATAGGTGGATCTTAGTAAAATTTAAACATTTCACTTCCTTTTGAGAGACAACAATGACTGTACAGAAGTTAAGTTATATGCCTTGTATGAAACCAAATCTGCTTTGATCCCCGTCCTTGAGCGCAATCAGGAATTACTGGTCACAAAAGCCAGAACCAGGAGTAAACTCTGAGCATTTCTGGGTATGGAAAAAAGAATAAATAAATAGATCATAATGAAAAAATTAAGTAACACAAATGAGCACACATAAACAAACTTGATACTAAGCTCTTCATGATGGACTTTTCTATCATTCCACATGTAGGTTAATGCACATCTCAGTTATGTGTAATATCTATGATAATATTTTATTCGCTCAAATGATTGGACCTATATTCTTAGATTTAAATCAAAAATTGCTCTACTCCAAGATGGGTTGTAGAATTGAATGTGGATGTAGCTAAGTAAACCTTCAAGAGGTGTTGAGGCTGCAATGGAGTTGTGCACAAGTACAAAGGGAAGATCATTTCCCACCAGGTAGCAGTATCTCATAGCTACAGTAAATAACAATGCATCTCTCCTCTCAGGTTCACCCTTACTTAGCAATGCAACAAATTGAGAGGAATTCTGTTGTTCGCCTGAGCTACTCACTCAATAGTCATCAGATAAGAGACTAATAGCTAAGGAACACAAGGTACTGACAGAACTTAATATGAAAAAAAAAACATCAAACTCAATCCAAAAAATAGGGGAGAAGAAATGAACAGAGACTTCCTTAAAAATATTTTCACGGGGCCTGAAGAGATAGCATGGAGGTAGTGTGTTTGTCTTGCATGCAGTATAACGGTGATTCGAATCCCAGCATTCCATATGGTCCTCTGAGTCTGCCAGGAGTGATTTCTGGGCATTGAGTCAGGAGTAGCTCATGAGCGCTGCTGGGTGTGACCCGAAAACAAAACAAAACAAAACAAAACAAAACAAAAAATATATATACACATATATAGATAGATGGTCAAGAGGCACATAAAAATGCACCACGTCACTAATAATCAGGGAGATGCAAATCTAAACAAAAATGAGATGTCATCTCACACCATTAGACTGGCATACAACACAAAGAACAAGCACAATCAGTTTTGGATTAAATGTGTGGAGAAAGGGACTTATATTTACTGCTGGTGGGAATGCCATCTAGTCCAGCCTTTCTGGAAAACAGTATGGGTATTCCTTAAAAAACTACAAATTGTGCTCCTATATAATTCAGCAATACCACTACTAGGGTTAGACCCAAGGAACATAAAAACACAATACAAAGGAATCTAGACTGATAACACGGTGGTAGGGTATTGACCTTGCACAATGCTGACCCAGGATGGATCTGGATTCGATCTCCAGCATTCCATGTGGTCCCCAGAGCCAAGAATGGTCTTAGAACATAGCCAATAGTAACCCAATATATATGTATATATATAGATATATATAAAAAAACCAATATATATACATGTATGTATGTATGTATGTATGTATGTATAATAATGCCCTCTGCACTCCTATGTTCATTGAGGCAGAATGAATACAATCCAGATGCCCAAAAAAGATGAGTGGCCAAAAAAACCATGGTACAACTACACAATGGAATACTATGCAGGTGTTAGGGAAAATGAATTTATGAAATTTTCCTATACATAGATGGGCATGGAGGCTATTATGCTGAGTGAAATAAGTCAGAGGGAGAGAAACACAGAATAGTATCACTCATTTGTAGTAGTTAAGAAAAACAAAAGAAGATCTCTACTGTGTGCTCTGACTTCGATGCTGTGCTGTGTCCTGGACTTTGATCCTCCCCACCAAGATCATTCCCTGAGAACTCTACTTCAGGGGTGAGCTGTCTCTCAGAGTCAGTGGAGTCAGAGGAACATAATTACTCCACTTGGCTTCTTGGCCATGTGCATCTCCTAGCCAATGAGCCCCACCATAACACGTAGAAAAAATATAGTGCAAGTGTGACTATGGTGAAAAAATGCAGACCAACACCATGCATAAAGAATGAAGATGGGGGCCGGGCGGTGGCGCTGGAGGTAAGGTGCCTGCGCTAATCTAGGATGGACCGCGGTTCGATTCCCCTGTTCACCATATGGTCCCCCGTGCCTGCCAGGAGCGACTTCTGAGCGAATAGCCAGGAGTAACTCCTGAGCATCAACGGGTGTGGCCCCCCCAAAGAAACAAAAACAAACAAACAAAAAAAAGAATGAAGACGGCAGCTCTGATGATCCGAAAAGTGCCAACAACCTAGTTTGCCTCTAATATAAGGAAATTAGAGAAGAAATATGGAGGATGTTCATAGAACTCAAAGAAAACTTAGAGTTGAATAGACCATAAATAAGAATCAAGGGAATATGAAGATAGATACCAAAAAATAAAAGACAATATAGTAATAATACTCAGAGATATAAAATGATACCCAGCTACCAATCCTAAACAAAGATGTTTCCCCAATTCCACCTTCCTAAAATACCTCTTCCATTGATATGTAAAAGCCCACTGGATAGTACTTTTCTGTCTCTCAAACTTCCCCTCTTGGTAGTGGGAACTGATTTTAATAGATAAAGGGGAGTACTGACTTGTTGACTGAGTAACAAATGTATTCAAAGGACACAGCTACCAAAAGTTAATACACAAAAGATCAAGAAGTAGAATGCTGTCAGTCACCCAGATTTTATTGAGTCCCCCTTCTGAGACATTCCCCAGTAGGGCAGTTCCCTTGTTTAGTATTTTTTTTTGTTTGTTTTTTGTGCCACACCTGGTGACGGTCAGGGGTTACTCCTGGCTATTAGCTCCTGGCAGGCACGGGGGACCATATGGGGAACCGGGGGATTGAACCACGGTCGTCCGTCCTAGGTTAGCACAGGCAAGGCAGGCACCTTACCTGCAGCGCCACGGCCTGGCCCTGTATGTTTTTTTATGTTACTAAGAATATCCAATTTTCACAGTATATTGTCAATGGAGAATTTCCACCATCTTCTCAACTAAATATATGTTCTGGAATAGATCTCTTTTCAGGGTCTGAGGAGAAAATACTGAGTGGAGGGCAATTGCCTGCACACAGCCAAAGCAGGTTCAATGGCAGCAAGACACGAGGTCCCCATAACACACAGGAGTGATCCCTGAATACAAAACAGAAGTACACCCTAAACATCAAGAGGTGTGACTGCCCTGTACCAAAAGAGAGATACTGGTTTATTACAATACTCTTACACTTTATATCGTTCTTTCCTGTCACTCTTTCCTGCATAACTCTCTTTATTTTCCATCCTTTTCTCTTCCACGGTCTCTTTCTCCCTTTATCATGATTACTTCCCTCATTCTCAATACCTTTTATATTTTGATTTGTTGGAATTGTTTTTGTGGGGGAACCCATCCAATGGTATTCAAAACTACAGCTGTTCTTCATTTGGAATCACTCCTGGCAGTACTTGGTGACAATATGCAATGTTGGGGGTCAGATGAGGATTCTCCATGCAAAAATTAGGTATAGCCCTACCTGCTATACCTAAGCTAGGGCCCCATTCTTTGGTCTAATTTAATAAAAATCAATTGTTAATTTTAGTCATTTGTCTTTAATATATAGCTAATAAGATGCATGTTATTTAAAGACTGTACAGATTCACAGATCACATAAAATGCCCTGTCACTTAATAAAAATTGGAGAAATTATCTGCAAAATTTTGTCCATAATCTATTCATGATTTATTTTTGTCAGTGAGGACAAAGTTTCCTTCTGCTTCCATACATGGGTATCCTCAGTCCATTTAGATGCCCCATGAAGCATCTGCTTCTTATTTCTCTCATACATTAAACAGAAGAACATTTCCTCAAACATGTGACTCTCTTATAGAAGTCACTAATATATCTCCATTTCGTTGTCTCTTGCTATCTTCTACAGGGCCCAGAGAGATATAACGGTACATGGCAGACCCAAGGTTCAATCGTACCACCATGTTTGGTAGCCGATCCCAACCAGGAGTGATCACTGAGTGTAGAGTCAAGATTGAGACTGATCACAGTCAGGTGTGATCTCTAAACAAAATCAAGTATATGATTCTGTTTCATACAACCTCACAAAAGGACATAAACAAAGTGATTCTTGGTATCAAGGGTCCTAATGAGGCTCCAAGCTCAGAGGATTAAGTGCTGCCCTCTCTCAGATGACAATGTATGCACTGACAGAATATCATTCAGGGAGGTGACAGGAGGAGCGATCATCATATCAGAGACTTCTGCTATGGGAAACTTCTCTCTTCTCTGCCATTATCTGACCCTTAACTGTAATGAAGCCCACATGAGAGATATAGACTTGATTCTCATACACCTACATTTGTCAATTTACTTGGCCATTATCTCCAAAGGAGTCCCACAGACAATGGAAGGTTTGGACTAAAACACTTTCTCAGTGACTTTGGATGATGCCTTCTTTTGTATGTTCATAGAGTGGGCAGGTCATATCCATTGGCACTATCTTCCTCTTGAGTATTTTCCAGGCCATTGTGATCACAACATGGACTCCTAGTAAAAGGATCTGAAAGTCAAAGCTCCACAATGTGGTCACTCTGATTTTCTCTGGCTGGACTTTGTACATGTTTATTTATGTCATTTTTCCTATGTATTTTTGTGAAGAAAAAGAAAAGAAGGAAAAAAGAAAACAAGGAAGGAAAGAAAGAAAGAAAGAAAGAAGGAAGGAAGGAGGAAGGAAGGGAGGAAGAAAGGAAGGAAAGAAGGAAAGAAAATGATGTGCACATCATTAGAAAGAAAATGTTTATTTTCCAGTCTATTCAGCATTAATTGTGTTCCCTGAAATTTTGTTTTCTGTGCTGATAGTCTTGGTCAATGAGTCCATGATTCTCTTCTTATACAAGCACAAGAAAGGAATCTAACACATTAACCAAAATCAGGTTTCTTTTAGATGTTCAGCAGAGTCCAAGTCACCCAAAGAATCCTTGTTCTAATGAGCACTTTGTGTGTTTATATACACCCTCCTCCCTCTTTTATATGTGTTTGGCTTTAGTTCATGATGAAAATGGATGGTCCTTAAAAGCCACAATTATTATTTCTCTGTGTTTTCCTAATGTGACCCCTTTCTGCTTATGAGAGATGGCTCCACTTTTGCTCACATGATGACTAAGAGATTCCATGATAATATCCCCAACTCCCCTTATATACGTCTTGGAATAACATTCAGTGATTAACTAAAGCATGTAAATTCATTCAAGCCTGTTGCTCAAGAAAATTACAACCTGAAGAACAAACTACATGAAGTAGAGCTAGTCACAGAGAGAAATGACTTTTGTCTCAGTGTTATGTGGGGTGTCAACAGGTTTGGAGGTCATTAAATGAGCCTGGTTTCATAATGCCTCTTCACAATGTCAGTCATTCATCAAATATTGCTTAAGGAGAATGGAGCAAGTTGTCATCCCACATCTCAGTAGATGACCTGAGATTGGTCATCTGGTGTTCATGGTCATGATGACTATGCGAATGGTACCTATGTAGGTAATTCAGAAGTGAGTAAAGTGAGGGCTGCGTCCTCTGATCTTATTTCTCGTGTATATGCACACCACTAAACAGAGAAACGATTTTGTTATGAAAAACTCATTTGCAGATAGATTCTATACAATGGAAAAAGAGGACCAGAGAGATTGAACAGCTGGGAAGGATCTTCCTTGCATGAGGCCAATGGGGATTTGATCACTGACCCTTTATAGGAGCCCTGGAGTTCAACCATGAGTGATACTTGTGCATAGACTCAGATGTAATCTCTGAGCATGAGACTATGTGGCCCCAAAGTAGAAAGCAGATACACAACAGTGAAATGGGAGAGCTTTGGAAAAAAATGTCTTTGAAGAGTGCTAATTTTTTAATTGTGTCAAGAAAATGATTCATGAAACAATAAGGCAAATCTTAGCAAATGTTTCCTGGAAATATAGGTGGGGAATAAAGGAAAATTCTCCTTTAACCTCAAAATATATCAAGTTCTAAAATGCTTTGAGTCACACACATTTCAAGTGATAAAATTGTGCCTCAGCCCCTTAGGCAGGCAGGAGGGAGTATAGGAAAATGGGAGGCATCGATGGTGGGAAATGTGCACGGATGAAGAGTGTTGGACATTGCATGATTGAAACTCAATCATGAATAGTTTTGTATCTGTGACAAAAAAGTATTATGAAGTATCTTGTATCCACTGTGTTTAAATAAAGTACTTTGAAAAGTAAATAAAATATCAAGGCTTTTTAAAGAAAAGGTTGTTCCAGGTTCATCTCGTTTCAGGGTCATTATTTTCTCTCCATTGAGTTTGAAGTGGAAATTTTACACGGGGAACAGAAACTCAAAAACTACCACTACAATGACTTTACTTGATGTTTTTATGTCAAGAATTATTTTGTAGACAGTGCAATTGCAAAGATGTCAGGTATCTGTATGGCGCAGTTGAACTGCGTGGAAGATAGAGGAGACAGTTGTCCAAATAAGTGATGCAGAACATGGATCAACAGACCGAGAGTTGTGGTTTCAGGATAAATATTGACCCTGTTCAGGGGAGAAATGCTCCTACACAAAAAATTCAAGAGAGAGTTGATCATTGTATGGAAAACTGAACAGTTCATTCCATGGAGATCCCTCCCTGCTGTAGAGAAACATGAAGTTACAGATCTTGTGTGTTAGACAATTCATCCTACCACCCCAAGGAATAACTGATAAAACAATCCAAAGGCATGTGGGAAATACTTAGAGGGTAAAATTTAATGATAGAAAATGATAACTTTCATATACGCAGATTAAAATGATGAAATGGTCTGGCTCCAAGATGGGGTCTTGAATTGGGTGTGGATGTAGCTGAACCGTCAGGATTGTAACCATGGACTGGGGACACGCAACACAGTCACCAAATATAAGCATTTCCCAGCCACTAGGGGGCTCTATCAATACTGCAGATATCAATCTCATGTGTCCGATAGTCTGATAGCAACCAAGCTGCCCCCAAACAGATGAATGGTTAAAGAAACTGTGGTCATCTATACGATGAAAATATATGCAGCTGTCAGGAGAGATGAGGTCATGAAATTTCCTATACATGACATGGAATCTATTATGCTGAGTGAAATGGGTCAGAGGAAGAGAGATAGACACAGCAATAGTCTCACCCATCATTGGACTATAAGAAAAATATAAGACATTATTGTAATAACACATAGATACAATAGAGATGTGGGTTAGAAGGACAAGTCCACTATAGGAAACTTACCAGAAAGAGTGAGAAGTTCAGTTAGGGAAAAAATACACTGACAACTATCATGATGATAATAGTGAGTGAGAGAAGTAGAATGCCTGTATTAAACACAGGCAAGGGTTGGGAAAGCATGATGGTGGTTGGAAAATTGCAATGGTGAACGGGGGTTGTGCTTTGTATATACATAAATTGAAACACAAATACAAACATGATTATAAAATCATGATGCTGAAATAAAGATATTTATCTTAAAAATAAAATAGAGGCCAGAGATAGCACAATGGCTCTTGCCTTGCAAGCAGCTAACCCAGGACCTAAGGTGGTTGGTTCGAATCCCAGTGTCCCATATGGTCGCCTGTACCTTCCAGGAGCTATTTCTGAGCAGATAGTCAGGAGTAACCCCAGCAACTTCAGTGTGGCCCAAAAACTAATAAAAAACTGAAACCAAAATAAAATAAAAAATAACTGGTTTCTTAGATTTACTTACTATGGCACAACAGAGAATTGGAGAAATCACCACATCTTTTGGATTAACATTTGCACACAGTGTTACTTGCTGTGGAATATGTTAATCTTTTTGTTGTTAGGGATCCTGCAAAACCCCAAAACTCCATAAAGGCCTCCCTACAGAAATTCACCAGAAACTGCTTAAGGCAATTAAAAACTTCCCAAAAGTTCTCCAGAATGATCTAAGCTCCCAAGTCTCCCCTGTCATGGCCACTGCAGAAGAAGTGATAATTGCAGTTCTGTTGGGAGGTGAGGTCACTGCACACAAACCTATATCAGGTCTGGCCCCCTCCCTCCCAGAGGCACTGGGAACAGAGACTTTCACAGGAGCCCCTGAGCCCGCTCTCCTGGAAACAAGAAGTGCCCACAGCTGCTCGGCATGTCAGCGTGAGAGGCAGAATCCGCTCTGGGAAGGAACCCTGAGTAAGTGCACATGGCTGGGGCAAAAATGTGTCTAGAGATAGAGTTACAGCGGGAAAGAGAATAATTCCTTCCTTTGCAGTGATGGGCTGAGCTGGTAATAGAGGCTCTTACACTCTCCACCAACATCTGACACTCATATAGGTGCCTGTACTCTTCACAGAGGGAGGTTATGGGGGCACAGTCCCAGGACTGATGTAGTGGTCAATAAAATACCAACTTTTGTTGTCAGGAAATGTATCTTCTCATTGCAGTACAGGAACCATAGGTGAAAGTTCACTGTTTTGAGAGGGGTGCCCAGAGCACGCAGATACTCAGGCTCAAAAGTAGAATAAAAAATAAGCCTGAGTGTTTTCTGGGGCCAGAGCAAGGTCACAGTGTGTAGGACACATGGCCTCCATTTGGCTGATCCAAGTTTGATCTCAGCCAGTCACATGCTCCCTGAGGCTACTCCAGTGTCAATTCTTCAACACAACGCCAGATGTAAACTCTGAATACTACTGGATGTGGTCCCACAACAAACAAAAATGAGTGCATCCTTAGAGATATCATATAAATGTCTGCATTATTTTATGTTCCTTGGATAAAGTGTCATTTCTCTTTAGAAACATCCTGCATGTAGGGGGCCTGAGAGAGAGAGCACAGCGGTAAGGTATTTGCCTTGCATGTCTCCAAACCAGCACTGACTGGTTCAATTCCTGGCATCCCATATGGACCCAAGCTTTCCAGGAGGGATTTCTGAGCACAAAGTTAGAGTTAACCCCTCAGCATCTCTTGGTATGGCCCCAAAGTCAATCAATGAGTAAGTAAATAAACCGCCTTAAAGATAAATATCATGCACTTACTAATCACAGGAAAAGTGTCTTAGTGAAAACATGGGGTTTAATGATTGTGACCCACGTTACTGATCAGGGACAATGAGAGAAGGAACATTTCAGGCATGAAAACATACTAAGACAGATGTAGAAATGAATAATGGGGATCAGTTTTACATATGATTGGATTTTCTCTAATGTGAGATTGGGGGGAACAAGAGTCCAAAGGCAGCTTTGAGGTGAATGAGGTTCCTCCTCCAGGGAGCTGAGTCATATTGAGTCTTTGACCACACAGTGGTCGTGAGTGTATCCAAGGACACATTTAGCCCCAAGAGCTCCGTGTAGGTGGCACAGAAAAACTCTCCTTTGAGTCTACTAGATTTTCTAATCCCTATTGCTGGATCAATTTAATGAGCCTATAAAGTGTTGGCAAATCTATTGTTGCCAAGGAAAGTAGCAATACCAGAGCAATAAATTATCTGGGACATTATTGAGTTGAATTTCCTGTCATCAACTCAGTCATATTATTCAGAACTGGATTTGACACAGGATGTTGCTTCCTCTCCTTGGTCTCTCTCCCTTCTCTCACTTGCCCCACTTCTCTTTGATTTTCCTTTAAACTTCATGTTTTGTATCTGGTTTTAAGA
>PVKC010030664.1:0-14757 GCA_004027635.1 Crocidura indochinensis
GGCCCAAAAACCAAAAAAAAAAAAAAAGAAAAAGAAAAAGAAAAAGAAAGAAATTTCTGGACCAGAGAGATAGCACAGTTGTAGGACATTGCCTTGCATACCGCGGACCTGGAGGGGCTTGGTTCTATTCCCAGCATCTCATATGGTCCTTCAACCTGACAGGGGCGATTTCTGAGCATAGAGCTAGGAATAACCCCTGAGTGCCACTGGCTGTGGCCAAAGAACAAATCAATCAATACATCAAGTTTTTTTTTCTATAAAAAACAGAATAAGGAACTTCTATTTTTGTGTGTGTGTGTGTGTGTGTGGTTTTTGGGTCACACCCGGCAGTGCTCAGGGGTTACTCCTGGCTCCATGCTCAGAAATCGCTCCTGGCAGGCACGGGGGACCATATGGGGCACCGGGATTCGAACCGATGACCTTTTGCATGAAAGGCAAACGCCTTACCTCCATGCTATCTCCCGGGTCCCAGGAACTTCTTAAGAAGTTTTATTAGGGAAATGTTTTGGGGCCCGGGAGATAGCATGGAGGTAAGGCGTTTGCCTTTCATGCAAAAGGTAATCGGTTCAAATCCCGGTGCCCCATATGGTCCCCCATGCCTGCCAGGAGCGATTTCTGAGCATGGAGTCAGGAGTAACCCCTGAGCACTGCCGGGTGTGACCCAAAAGCCAAAAAAAAAAAAGTTTTGGAAAGAATTTTCTATGATCCCTATTCCTTTTCAGATCCTGATTTCTGTTTTCCATTCAATGAAATGATACCTCTGTAAATAGCAAGCTCATAATCCCCTTCAAAGTTCCTGCTATATCCCCCCCATCTCTAAACCACATATCTAGTGCCCACTCACCCCTCTCATTCAGGATATGGATCCCTCCAGCTGCCATGAGTCCCCAGGGGTCTTGAACAGAGATACTGATAAGAAGATGGGCAAGGGGCATGAGTGAAATGCATGTGAGGGGTCTCTGCAGGCTGGCCGGGAGCATAATTTTCTTCCTCTAGTCATCCTGAATCCCCCCAAAAGCTTAGAATCTGGGAAGGGGCTAAAAAGGATGGAACCTCAAACCGACATCTCAAAGGATAGTCTGAAAATGAAGGGACAATATGTAATGGCCAAGGAAATAGTAATTTCTGGTCTTCAAAATTGGCATCAGAGACTGCAGGACCTTGCATGTGGATAGAGTGCCTATAAGCAATCAACTTTTATTAAAGTTGGTCTCTCTGAACACTCACAGTGGAATCAAGCTCATCCTCTTACAGTGGATGCACATGGAAACTATCAGCTGGTCTTTGATCTAATAATGGAAGCTCAAACTTGCCTTTTTACACTAGAATCAAAGAGAGCATTTGTGTTTGAAGTCAATTTCAACATCAGATTGTATCCCCAATGGATACAAGTTTCATATTTAGTTCAGGTTTTTATGGTGAGCTTTGGAGTGCACTTCTGCTTATGTGTAGGACTTAATCTTGGTTCTGTGTCCAGCAATCACTCCTGGTGGTGCTTAACGGAGAGTTTCAGGATCAAATTTGGGGATAGAACAGGTTATCTGCATGCAATGACAGGCATGCAGATCTTTGAAGGCCAAACCATCAGGAGCTGAGAGACAGCTGTAGACTGGGTAGTTCAGTAGAACGGGTAGTTCAGGGTAGACTAAACTGTTCTTGACTAAGCTTTTGCCTAGGTTTCAGTTGAGACAACACCCTCAGCTTATTGGGGAGCCTGTTTCATGCCCCACTACAGATATGACCTTTGATTGTTTTTCCTGTGATGCCCTGATTAAGCTATGTTAAAGCATAGAGAAACATGGATTTGACACAGAGGCAGGAACTGTCATTATTCCCCCTCAAGACAGCCAGAGATAATTCCGCAGAGAGACCAACTCACAGCCTCTGTGCTGATAAGATCTCAGCCTTGGCTCATCTCAGGAGTCTGAAACTCATGGAAAGACAGTGCTGAGCCATGTGCTTAGACGTTTGGGGAGTAGGGGTCCCATCAGGACATTCAGAGTTCTTGGGGTCCTTCCTCTGCATCCCAAATCTCCTGTCCCTTTCTCAGAAATGAGAACAACCAGCTCTTCTTGCCCTTTAGATCTTGAAGAATTTATAAAAGGAACTGCTGTTTGGGTTTGTTTGTTTGTTTGGTTGGTTGGTTTTTTTGAACTGCTGTTTTTATTGAGTTGAGGCCAAGCTGGGTGGGGCAGTTAGAACATATAACTCAGACTATACTGAGCTAGTCCCACCCAAGCTTCTAAGAAAGACAATCTCTGTTTTGGGGTATATTCAAGTTGTAAACAAACATAACGAAGGAACCAGGAATGATCTTTGTTTGAAGTGAAATAAGATGCAAACTAACACAGAGGTACTGCTTTATTAACCCCAAGTATCTAACACATCTGCAGTGCCTCCTCACCACTTACATTCTGGCCCTGGTACTAACGTAGGCCCCTAATTTCAGAGCAGAGCTGCAGAACATGGGTCCTACTAACTGCCACACACGTTCCCAGGAAAGACTTCGGCAGAGACACTGACAAGAATATGGACAAGGAGTACATGTGACATGCATGTGAGGGTTCACTGCATACTGGTCTGGAGGCACCTTTTCCCTTTCCCAGACATCAGATAGATGGAGAGTATATTTGTCAAAAATCAGCTCCTATTGAATTTAGTATCTCTAAACCAGGGGTCTCAAACTCGCAGCCCCCAGGCCATTTGCGGCCTTCCATACAACATTTTTGTGGCCCTTGTCCGGCCTTCAAATATCGCAGTATTCGCGATTACTCGCTTACTGAATAATCCCAATAAAAATCGCATTAGTAAGAAAAAAAATCGCATTAAACATTCGCATACTCTGAGTCGTTCCGTTCAGGGTATGCAAATGTTTAATGCAATTTTTTGCGATTTTTTTTCTTACTATTGGGATTTTTTTATCGCGAATATTCGGTAAGTGAATAATTGCGAATAGTTTGCACCTAGCGCAGACGTCATTTCTGCTGCTCCTGCCCGCTGTCCCTTTTTGCTCTGCAAAATCCCTTATGCGGCCCTGCCTTACCCGGACTTTGTCTTCTGCGGCACCCAGGTAAATTGAGTTTAAGACCCCTGCTCTAAACAATCACAGAACAATCAAGCTCATTTTCCTCACAGAGGGAAAACAGGAAAACTAGGAGCTGACTTTTCACCCAATTATGAAGCTCTAACTTGCCTCTTCACTCTAGAAACAAAGAAAGCATTTGTGTTTGAAGCCTATTTCAACCTCAGATTGTCTTACTGGTTCATCGCAAGGTTTCCCTGATGGATGTAACCTTCATATTTGTTTCTAATTAACTTTGGTGGGTTTTGAGGGCTCACACCTTCTTGTATGCAGGAAAGAATCCTGATTCTGTGCCCAGCAGTCACTACTGGAGGAGCTTAAGGGAGTGTTTGGTGTGCAAACCAGGTCAGCTGCATGCAAGGCCAGTGGCTTACTCACTCTAGTCTCTCTAAAGCCTTAAACCTCATAGTCCCATTAGGGAGATGAAGGACAGCAAGGTCAGTGTAGATGAACCCTCACTTGACTCACTGTAACTGGGACCTGTTTGGTCAGGATCTTAGTCCACTGCAGTCCTTTGGGAACCTAGATTGTGCTTCTCTGCACAACCTGAGCCCCATCCTGATCGTCCGGTGATGACCCATTTAAGTTGAAACAAAAGTTTGTCACAGAAGCATGAACTATCATCCTCCCCTCCAGGGCAGCTGGAGAGAATCATCCTGTGGCCTCTTGTGCTGATGAGATTCCTGATCTGAGATTCCTGGAAAGAAAACACTGAGCAATGTGCTCAGGAGGTTGGGGAGTGGGTGACCCATCAGGACTCTCACATGTATTGGGGTTCTTTCTCTGTCATCTCAACAGCCTGACCCTTTTTTAGAAATGAGAATAACCAGCCCTTCTTGTACCCTGGAATCTAGTCACAGGAAGACAGAGAATGTCCCTGCCTCCCTCACCCACAGTGCACAGAGATAGGAACAGAGATGCTTAGGGCACTCCACTGTGGGAGCAGTTCCAGATCAGAGAGCAGAAAACTCACATTTTTCCTCACTCGAGTCTTGTCCACAGTGGTGTGTCCTGGTGTTTGGGGATCTCAGAGAATCTCTGTGACTCTTGGAGTTCAGGTTTCTCCCACTGTCGCTCTGTGTGATGTCTCATAGCACATTGTAGTCAATGCTGGCACTGTCCGAGCAGCAAATTCTGTGCTGGGTCCCTGGGTTTCTCCTATATTTATATCCTTTATCATATGGGTCTGACTCAGCAGAGACTCTCGGGACCCAGAAGAGCTGGGTTGGGTCTTCCTAAGTGTTTTTCTCAAAGCAATCAGAGTCAGGTGCTCATCTCTCTATCCCAAGTGTAAATTATCCAGAGAGTGCTCCCATTCTCCCCAAGATATGCAAATATCAAGGACCAAGAATTAAATGAGGGTTAAAGTACTGTTGCCATAATATTAAAAAATTGCATCAATCATTCTTATGTTATTTTAAAATCTGAATTAAAATTTGCACACTGACTTGTGTAATTTTGATGACATACATTTAGACTGTTATAAAATGATATTAGAATTAAACATGAAATGCTTGAATTTCCTTATAAAAATTTACTTAATAATTTAGAATATGCAAAAACTATGATTAGCAAAAATGAACTCTAAAACTTTTTTTATGGTTTTTGGGTCACACCCGGCAGTGCTCAAGGGTTACTCCTGGCTCCATGCTCAGAAATTGCTCCTGGCAGGCACGTGGGACCATATGGGGCACCGGGATTCAAACCGATGACCTTTTGCATGAAAGGCAACCGCCTTACCTCCATGCTATCTCCCTGGCCCCAAACTCTAAAACTTTTAAAAGAAATTTTAAGTTTTAGGAAAGCATTAGTCATATTACTGTAATTATGGAAATAAGTGACTGTATGTACAATTTGGAGATCACAAATTTAGGACAGAAGATTACCTCATACACCTAAAATTAACTGTTGGGTAGTAACACATTGTTTCTTCTTATTCATATCTTTTTCAGCTTACCTGAAATACCTAGATACCTACAATTTACAAATAACTGAACATTCTGACAATAGTTTTTTTTTAATAAAAATAGTATCCCAGGGGAATAAAAAAAACATCACTATCCATGAGCACAGAGAAATGGCATAAGAAAACATCTGAAATGTGGGTCTTTGATCAAAAAAAGGAAAACATCTGGTGGTTTTGCTTTATGTGGAAAACTAAGTTGAAACTTGGAATGACCCAATTATTGTCCCTTCCAAGAACACCAGAGCTCAGAATCCTGATGGGTTTAATCATGAGGCAAGAGAAGTGATGACCTTAACAGAGCTGGGAGCTTCTTGGTTTAATTCATTGACATTATCTCTTGGAGCACAAGCCACAGGCAAAGGAAATGTGCCTCTGATCCTTCATCACCATATAGCGTCTTAGTAAGCTCAGCTGACTGGACCCCAGTTATGGGGAAGGGAAAATAAGGGATGACTGGTGACTAATTTCCCAACTGTGATTCCAGTGGCTCTGTTGGTTGTCACAAAATGTCTCTCTAAGGCTTCATGAAGTTCCATTAAGCTACAACCTCTTAACTTTTTATCCCAAGTCCTTCAGACATGGATATACAAAAGAAAACAGAAAGGAACTCAGTGTCTTTCCATCCTGGGATAATTCAGGAGCATCTTTATCTGGAAAGTTTATCTGGAAAGGTAGGGAGAGTTCCTATGTGAAATAGTGATGCAGATGGAGTATCACACTCTTGGGGTTATGTAATCCCAATTAGAACAATAAAAGGGAAAATGAGTTAGACTGTGGAAGGGTTGGAAGGCAAATCGGTGAGTCGTAGAGAGACTGGCACTGAAGGGGGGCTCAGAGTTGGGACATTGTATGACTGAAATGTCAATGCTACTAGCATTGTAAATTAATGGGGCTTAATAAATATAATGATATCAACATGTCAGAGGGGCTGAAGGGATAGCTCCTGGTTAGGTCTTTTTCTTGCTCATTGCTAACCTAACTTTATCCCCGGAATCCAGTGACACCAGCATCCAGTGGGCTGGGTTACCTTGGCAGTGGTAGCAGATCTCCAGGCTGTATTCAATGATTTTCATAGCATCAGACAACAAGATTGTCCACAAGCAAAGTGTGTTTCTTAAGCCCAGTCTATGTCTCTTGCATCTGGTAAACTGTTTTCAAGTGTAACATGTATATGACACATTCATGACCCAATTAAAATCTTTTTTTTTTTTTTTTTGGTTTTTGGGTCACACCCGGCAGTGCTCAGGGGCTACTCCTGGCTCCATGCTCAGAAATTGCTCCTGGCAGGCACGGGAGACCATATGGGGCACAGGGATACGAACCGATGACTTTTTGCATGAAAGGCAAATGCCTTACCTCCATGCTATCTCCCGGGCCCCCCAATTAAAATCTTTATAAAATTCATTTATTCTTTAATTCAGTTACATATTGGGCAACTGGAACATCAATTTTCTTTATGCCTGGTAGAATTTCATAGGTTTAGGAAGATAAAATATTGGAGAAAATATCCTGCCTTTCTTTCATTTCCATTCCACATACATTATTTTTGAAGAAAAATGATCACAAATAGAGAATATATAACATCTTGTAGAAATAGATGTGAATAAGCACAAAATATTTGACTTTCCCAGGTGGCCCAGCTCAGAGAATACTCAATCAAAGCAAGATTTCTAAGGGGGTAATTTTGGAAGCTTTTGGGAGTTTAGTCAGTCACTGAGGTTGGAGCTGTCTGTAAAAGATAAGAGTTAAGTGAGTGACCAGAGGAGAGTGGACAGGGCCAAAGTGATAGGTTTGGTTCTTGGTTTGTACAAGCCAATTCTAGTTTAGTCCTTGGCATCCTATGTGGCCTCTTGAGTCCTGCCAGAGGTGATCCCTGAGATCAAAGTCTTGTATAATGTTGGAACTTGCTAGGTGCACCTACCCAAAACAAAATAAAACAAAATAATAAAGAATACAAGAGAATGGAGACATTGTATAGTGGGCACAGCTTCCAGAAATTTTGCATGTTATAACTGATTCATGCCAGGAATCATCCATGACTACAAAGCCCAGATGAAGTCCAAGCATGCAAACTATGAAGGAGTATTAGATGGAAGGAACGAGACTCTTACTGCTTAGCATTGATGCAAAACTAGCCAATTAAAAAAATCCTAGGATATTGATCTAGGTCCCACCATCAATTGTCCAACAAAAGGGCTGGCACAACTGGTACTTCAGTTTAGTGATGAAATTGATGTTGTCCAGACACTCACTTTGCTGTGATGTGAAATTGAAAGTGCATTAGGAGGAAAAGAAAACTCTTTTTCATCTTTTATCTTAAGACCAGCCCAGTCAATTACCTCAGTGAAGGTGCACTCTCCATTACCTCTTGGGAAAGGATTTAATCATCCTTTTCTGCATGTAGACTGACTGAGAGGTTTTGCTTTTTGGGATATGGCAAATGAAAGGAGCTAACATGACATAGAGTATTCTCAAAGAAAGAGAAAAAATAAAGAGACATGAAAAATCAATACCATTCAAAATTGTGCCTCAGAAAATTAAGGACATTGGTGTCAACTTAACTAAAGAGGTGAAAGAAAACCAAAAGATACTGCTTCAAGAAGATAGAGAGCACAGCAAAAGGAACTTATACTGTTCTCATGTGTTGGGAGTATTAACATCATGAAAATGGTAATGTTTCCCAAATCTTTGTACAGATTTAATGCAATTCATCTGAAAATATGCACGATATTTTTTAAAGAAGTGGACCAAACACTCCTGAGAATTATTTCGAACAATAGACACTGGAGTGATAGCGCAGTGGTAGGGTATTTGCCTAGTACACAGCTGACCAAGGACAAATCTCGGTTTGATCCCTGTCATCCCATATGGTTTCCCAAGCCAGGAGCAATTTCTGAGCATAGAACCAATAGTAACCCTTGAGCATTACTAAGTGTGGCCCCCTCAAAAAACAAACAAACAAACAAACAAAATTACTTAAGTTTTCTGCAGACTACTGAAGCTAGCTGTAGGACTACTCTGCCACAGAGGCCCAAGGCTACCAGGGTCAGGTGGTGCAAGGTTCTAAGGGGCCCATGAGACCCAATGCCAGGTGAGGACCAGGTGCCCTCCTAAGAATGACAATTTGTAATGACCTTCTGGGACAGAGAGAGAAAGAGAGAGAGAAACCAAGTTTTCTTTTTATTCTCACACAAAGTTCTAAGTCTGCCACTGCTACATGGGGGTTTTCTGTAGAGAGAGATTCATCAGTCAATGAGGACAGGAAATGGCTCATAGACCATGGCTCAAAAGAGAGATACAAGCACGCAGCATCTTATAGATGCTTTATATTCCACCATCCAGTCATCCCCAAATCTGCAATCACTGCTCTTGTTATCCTGGGCACTCCCTTCAACTGTCCACGTTTTTCTTTTTATATCATGCTTAACAGGGGCATGTCCAAGTGGTGTGTCTAGGGAGCATATCCAGGTCCAACAGCCATTATATCAACAAATGCCCACAAATAGCTAAAGAAATTCTTGGGAAAAGAAGATGAGTTGAATGACTTTCTCAACTTTAAGTTGTACTATAAAGCAGCAGTCATTAAAATAGCATGATATTGGAAAATAGACAGAACCTCAGATCAATGGAATAGCTGTGAATATTCTGAGACAGACCTTCAGGTATACAACCAATTAATATTTTATAAAGGGGCAAAAATACAAAGTGGAGCAAGGAAGCCTCTTCAACAAGTGGTGTTGGGAAAACAGGTCAATTATATGCAAAGGAATAAACTTAGACCTCTCTTTAACACCACCAATGTCCCAAATCTCCCTCCATGTCACCACACCCCCACCTGTACTCCAGACAGGCTTTCCAGTTCCCTCATTCATTCACATGATTATGGTAGTTCTCTGTGTAGTTATTTCTATAACTGCACTCACCACTCTTTGTGGTGAGCTTCAAGAAGTGAGCTGGAAGTTCCAGTCCTCCTCTCATTGTCTCTGAGGATTGTTGCTAAAATGACTTTTATTTTTCTTAAAGTCCATAGATGAGTGATACTATTCTGCGTCTCTTTCTCTCCCTATGACTTATTTCACTCAGCATGATAGATTCCATGTACATTCATGTATAGGAAAATTTCATGACTTCATCTCTCCTGACGGCTGCATAATATTCCATTGTGTGTATGTACCACAGTTTCTTTAGCCATTCGTCTGTTGAAGGGCATCTTGGATGTTTCCTGAGGCTGGCTATTGTGAGTAGTGCTGCAATAAATATAAGTGTGTGGAAGGGGTTTTTGTATTGTATTCTTGTGTTCTTAGGGTATATCTCTAGGAGTGGAATAGCTGGGTTGAATGGGAGCTAAATTTCCAGCAATAATATTTTCTTATTCTGGTATGCACATATCTTTTCTTTCTTTTTTTCTAAGGATAGTCAAGTGAGGCAGTGGGAGTGGAGAAGGAACAAAGAAATGTGTAACTGGCTGTGATCAACAAAACATATCTTTTTCATTAATTGTAAAAGAAGTGATTAAGGATCATTTATTAAGAATTAGTCAGAAAAAAGCATTTCTTAAGAACTATTAATAGGAAAGATTTGGAAAAGATTTCATATGGTCCATATTCTTTGTTCCTTATTCTTTTTCTCTTTTCTATTAAGTGAAATAATCATATTCAAATATCCTGATTTGTCAAGCTCCAAATCTCTAAAACACACCTGCAGTGCCCACTAACCTCTTTTATTCGGGATGTGAATCCCTCCATCTGCTGCTCAAGTCTACATGGGGCCTTGGATAGAGACAGAAACAATGACAAGTAGATGGGCAAGGAGTATGAGTGACATGTGTATGAGGAGACTGCAGGCTGCCCTGGGGGCATCAGCTCTCTCGTTCAGTCATCACTGATCCAGATCCAACTGAAACTTAGAATCTGGGAAGGGACTAAAAAGTATGAAATCTCAGGCCCAAGGGGCCAGGAAGGTGGTGCTAGAGGTAAGGTGTCTGCCTTGCAAGCGCTAGCATAGGACAAACGGCGGTTTGATCCCCCGGAGTCCCATATGATCCTCCCAAGTCAGGGGCGATTTCTGAGCAAATAGCCAGGAGTAACCCTGAGCGTCAAATGGGTGTGGCCTTAAAACAAAACAAAGCAAAAAAGAAATCTCAAACCCACGACTCCAAAGATATTCTAAAAATGGAGATACAATATATAATGACCAAGTCAATCCAAGGACACTATAATTTCTGGGTTTCAGATATGGCATCAAAGACAACAGAACCCTGTTTGTAGATGGTGTATTTGCAACAAAAACAAAAACAACAACAAAGTAACAGCTTCTATTGAATTTGATCTTCCTGAACACTGACAGTGGAATCAAACTTTTTCTCATTCACCTCAAAGGGTGAGCACAGGGAAACTTACTTTTGATCTTATCATGGAAGCTCTAACTTGCCTCTTCACACTACAAACAAGTAGGGCATTTGAGTTTGAAGCCAATTTCAACATCAGATTATCCTAACAGATTCATCTCATCTGTTTCCCTGATGCATACAAGCCTCATATTTGCTTCTGGTTTTCATTGGTGAGTTTTGGATTGCACTTCTGCCTGTATAAAGGACTTAATCTTGGTTCTTTGCCCAGAAATCACTCCTGTATAGGTGCTTAAGGGAGTGTATGTATTTCAAATTTGGGAACAGAACAGGTTATCTGCATGCAAGGCCAGGCATACTCACTGTAGATTTTCAAAGCCCCAATCCCATAATCACATCAGGAGCTGGAAGACAGCAGAAACAGGGTAGATTGAACCATCTTTGACTCAGTTTTTCCCAGGAGTCCAGTTGTTACAACACCCCCAATTCACTGAAGCTTCTTGGGGAGACTTTTTTATGCCCCATAGCAGATCTAACTCTCCCTTTTTTATTCTCTTGCTTCATGTTTCACAATTAATGACCAATTAAGTTGAGTCAAAGCATAGTATAGAGAAGCAGTGATTTGACACAGAGGTTGGAACTGTCATTCTTTTTCAGGACAGCCAGAGGGAATTCAGCTGAGAGACCAACTCACAGCCTCTGTGATGACAAAACGCTCAGCCTTGCCTCATCTTAAGAGTCTTCCATCTTAGGAGTTTCATGGAAAGACAGTGCTGAGCAATGAGTTTAAGAAGTTGGGGAGTGGGTATCCCATAAGGACCCTTAGAGTTCTTGGGTTCTTTCCTCTACATCCTGAACTTCCTGTCTCTTTTTCAGAATTGAGGAAAACAAGCCCTCCTTACCCCCCTGGAACTTGAAGATATCACATGAGACACAAAGAAAGCCCCTTTATCCTCAGATTCAGTGAATAGAAGGAGCCACAGAGATGTGCAGGGCACTGAGGAGGGAGAACAGGGCCAGTTCAGAGAGCACAGAACTCACATTTCTCCTCACCTGAGTCTTGCGTAGATGGTGCTTCGGGGATCCTGGAGCATCTCTGTGGCTTGTGGAGTCCCAGGTTTCTCCTTGTGTGGTGCAGAGTGGATGAGAGTTGGCCACAGTCTCTATGGAGGACACTACTTTGGGTCCTTGACCCCTCCTGTTCTTATACCCTGCATCACGTGGGTCTGACTCAGCAGACTCTTTGCAAAGAAGAACTCAATGTGGTTCCTCTGGATGATTTTCCAGAAGCAATCGAAATATGGTGCTCATCTCTGTATCTTCAGTGTAATTCTTCCAGAGAAATTTCACATTCCTTATGAGACAGGCAGAAATCAAGAGCCACATGGTAATGAGGGTAAATGTAGTGTTGCCATAGGTTACTAATTGCATTAATAATACTTGTTACATATTTTTGAAATATGCCTTCCAATTTACAAATATTTTTTCTCTTGAAGAATCTCACATTCATTTTGGATGTATGAAGGAAATTTAGAAGATTCACCAGATATCGTGCCTGATCTGAAGGGTCCAAGATGGGGTCTCAGCAGGACACCCCCTCCTGATGCTCATGAGACATCATGCTCTGGTATTTGTGCTCTTCTTCTCTGCTCAGCTCTTTCATCCTTTTCCATCATTGCTCTCTGGAGCACTTCTTCGAGTGATTTCCTGTTCCATGTTGTTTATCTTGTCCAAAGATGAACTAAATGAAATGGTTTAAGAATTAAATAATGAATTAAATGATGTAGATGACTGCCCTGTTCATAGCACAAGGGAGGTTCATGTAAATTTATATTTCAGAGAATGGAATAGTGACTACATGGACAAACATCAGGTGGGCATATCCTATACTCAACAGTGAGCAGCAGGAAGGCCAGTACATTGAGCAGAGTGGTCCAATAGAGATTGCTGCAATGTCTCTGCTGGAAGAAATCCTGTACCTAGTCAATTTGGCCACAATGAGCACTAGGAACATCAGATGGGACATCAATACTGTTATGAGCCACATTAGAAAGCTATTTCCAAGCTCATAGTAATAGAACACAATTTTAGTATCCAGATATAAGAAAAAGAATGCTAATTGACCTAGTGGTGGAGAGATGGGCCAGGCATTTGAACTGGATGGACTGTAGCACAGAGACCCAGAGTTCAGTGCTCATGGCCTTGAGCAGGCTCAGTCTCACCAGGTAAGTCCTGACTGCACATAAGATTATGGGAAATTTAAATTTTAAAATATTGGCTGAGAAAAGGTGTATTTGCAATGGCCAAGTTGAGGATGTAGGCACTCTAGGGGCTTCTCTTCACGAGGAAAACCAGCAGCCAGATGACAATCTAATTCCCCACCATGACGTAGAGGTAGCTAAATATAAAAGTCACAATCATGATAAAGTCAGAAGAGTCAGGAACCACGAGATTAACTTTTATCTTTTTTATTTTCAGGGATGATGTTTTCTACTTCTGTTTAAACTGCCAGGTTTACACTTCTTGGGTGTTCATGTGTGGAAAATAAATGAAGCATTAGAAAATAAAAATAGCATTAACACTGAGCATTTAAAAGTTTCATCCATTGCATATAATTTTAATGCATCTGTATTTAATTTATTTTTATTATTCTGCACAAAATAAACAATGACATTGGAGCAGTTACAACAGACATACCTTCACACACAGACAAGGGCACTTACTGCAATAATTGCTATTGGTTCAAAGAGGTGATATAAATGAAATACTTCAGATTGCACTGCTTAGTGCTCACTCGATTGTGATTATTAAATAATAATTAAATATAAAATAAATAATTAAATAAATGATAATATTAAATTATCCATGAGAAATAAAAATATTTTATAATTATACTATGTGTATATAATTTAAATTTATTGTAAAGGAATAGGGATTGATAATCTTTCATTAAAAATTGCTCAGAAATGGGCCCGGAGAGATAGCACAGTGGCGTTTGTCTTGCAAGCAGCCGATCCAGGACCAAAGGTGGTTGGTTCGAATCCCAGTGTCCCACATGGTCCCCCATGCCTGCAAGGAGCATGTCTGAGCAGACAGCACTGCCTGGTGTGGCCCAACCCCCATCCCCAAATTGCTCAGAGTACATAACTTTACAAGAAATAAGCATCTAATCCCATCAAAAAATGGGGAGAAGAAATGAACAGACACTTTGATAAAAAAGAAATACAAACGGTCAAAGGCACATGAAAAAATGCTCCTCATCACTAATCATCAGGGAGATGCATCAAAACAATGATGAGATACCACCTCACACCCCAGAAATTGGCACATATCACAAAGAATGAGAACATTCAGTGCTGGCGGGGATGTGGAGAGAAAGAAGCTCTTAACCACTGCTGGTGGGAATGCCGTCTAGTCCAACCTCTATGGAAAGCTATATGGAGATTCCTCCAAAATTTGGAAATTGAGCTCCCATTCGACCCAGCAATTCCACTCCTAGGGATATACCCTAAGAACACAAGAATACAATACAAAAACCCTTTACTCACACCTATATTTATCACAGCACTATTCACAATAGCCAGCCTCAGGAAACAACCAAGATGCCCTTCAACAAACGAATGGCTAAAGAAACTGTGGTAAATATACACAATGGAATAGTATGTAGCCTTCAGGAGAGATGAAGTCATGAAATTTTCCTATACATGGATGTACATGGAATCTATCATGGTGAGTGAGATAAGTCAGAGGGAGAGAGAGAGAGACGCAGAATAGTCTCACTCATCTATGAGTTTTAAGAAAAATAAAAGTCATTTTTGCAACAATCCTCAGAGACAATGAGAGGAGGGCTGGAACTTCCAGCTCACTTCTTGAAGCTCACCACAAAGAGTGGTGAGAGCAGTTACAGAAATAGCTATGCAGAGAACTACCATAATCATGTGAATGAATGAGGGAACTGGAAAGCCTGTCTGGAGTACAGGTGGGGATGGGTTGGGAGGGATGGAGATTTGGAACATTGGTGGTGGGAATGTTGCACTGGTGAAGGGGGACGTTCTTTACATGACTGAAACCTAATCACAATCATATATGTAATCAAGATGTCTAAATAAAGAAAAAAGAAAGAAAATAATTGCTCAGAATAATTTCTTTTTTTTTTTTTTGGGGTTTTGGGCCACACCCAGTGACACTCAGGGGTTACTCCTGGCTATGCGCTCAGAAGTCACTCCTGGCAGGCACGGGTGACCATATGGGAACCGGGGGATCGAACCGTGGTCCTTCCTTAGGCTAGCGCAGGCAAGGCAGCAGGCACCTTACCTCCTGCGCCACCTCCCGGCTCCCAAATAATTTCTTTTTTATAATTTT
>PVKC010030665.1:0-14749 GCA_004027635.1 Crocidura indochinensis
AATATAGATGCTGAGTGTAACAAAAGTGATAAAAGTCTCAGTTTTCCAGATATAGTATGTATTTTTTCACAACCCCACATTCTATATGTAGCTTACATATCACTGCTGTAAATAACGTAGATCACTTTGGATTGCATATATGTGGATCATATATATTTTGGGGATATGTAATATCTATAAAATAAATTTATTTTTTCTTTTTCCAATTTTAAACTTTTTTTGTGGTTTTGGGGCCACACCCAGAGATGCTCAGGGTTACTCCTGGCTATGTGCTCAGATATCACTCTTGGCTTTGGGGACCATATGGGACACTGAGGGATCAAATTGTGCTCCGTCCTAGGTTAGCACACACAAGGCAGATGCCTTACCACTTGAATCACTGCTCTGGCCCCCAATTTTATACTTCTCAAATCTTTTATCTTGCCTTAAAAGTGCCCTATCAAATATGTGCTTATATGAAAAATCTTCTGATGTCAAAGGATATCTTTATACTTTTTACCTAATATGTTTTCATAACAATTTATTTCCCTGATATATAATGTTTGTTGTAGCAATTTTAAAAATAACCATGTTAAGATTGGAGGATTTTTTTCTTGTTCATTGTTACAATTTTTAAATATTATTTCTATCATCTTTAAAATTTTGTATTTTATTAAAAATCATTTGATTTTAAAGTCCTTCATAGTTGGCTTTTAGACATGCAATGAATCAGGGCCAATCTCGTCACCAGTATCAACCTCCCTCCAACATATTCCCAGTGTGTATCCTAACCACCACCCTTTGTTCCCCAGTCTACCAGTATAGCAAGGCCCATTTAAAGTTTAGATTATTAGAGTTTGGGTCTCTTGATTTTATTGTCATTGTATTTGGCTTGGATATTTAATCTGTCCTTTTTTTTCTTTCCTCCACCAAAGCACTTGAGACCACTTGGCCCCCGTCCTTTCATATTTGTGTTTCTTCTTCTCCACTCATTTTCCTTCCTTCTCCTCACTATACTCTTGGGCCAAGGGTATTTGAGACAATTCCTATTTAGACCATTGCATTTCTTAATGCAGGTATTTTAAATACCACAGATGGGCAATATGCATATGAAACTGTTCGTTGTCACTCATGTTTAGGGAAATGCAAATCAAAAGAGCACTGAGATATCATCTCATGCCAGTATGAGTGACATATGTCAAAAATTCTGAAAACAGCCAATGGTGGTATTCTTACCGTTGGCGCGAATGTTGTCTAGTCAGTTTCTATGAAAAGCACATAGATATATCTACAAAAAACAGAAACCCGGTGGGGTGGGGGAATAAAAAAAACCAAAAAACAAAAAAAAACCTGAAAACCAACCAAACAAAGCAGGAATATAACCCCCATATAATCCAGTTATTTTGGGGACACAGATTTTCCAAACACAAAAACAGTAATGTGAAAGGATATATGAATTGCCAGTGTTCAATATAACAGTACAATAGCCAATATATGGAAACAAACCAACTAGAGATGAATAGATCAAGAAATTATGATGTATGTATGTATACATGTATCTATCTATCTATCTATCTATCTATCTATCTATCTATCTATCTATCTATCTATAAATGATGGAACACTATGCAGTCCTAAAAAAGAATAAAATCATGCAATCTGCCACAATATGGATAGAATAGAGGATATCATGCCAAATAAAGTCAGGAAGAAGGAAAGGAATGAATAGATATACAGCAAGGTAGCAAGAAGAGCTAAAAGAAACACAATGGAAGAACTGGTCCATTCAACTAAGTTTGGGTGGGGAGTTGAAATAGAGGGGCATTGCAATACTCTGGGGACTGAGTTGGGTACACTGGTGATGAATATGGTATTGAAATTATATTCATGGCAATCATCATTAGCAGTATAGTCAATTATAAGATGAAGCCCAGATATCAACCCCAAACAAAGGTGTTCCCCCCAACTACCCAAATTCCTCCTTTCTTAAACCTACTCCTTTAATATGTAAAAGCCTACTAGATACATACTTCTGACTTCTCTCTCTCTCTCTCTCTCTCTCTCTCTCCCTCTCTCTCTCTTTCTGGATTAGGCTATTGTACTCCTCCAAAGAATCTAATTCTGTTTGGATAGAGAAAATAAGCAAAGAATTAGAGTGATAGTATAGTTAATAAGCCACTTGCCTTGCACATGGCCAATCTGGTTCGATCCCTAGTGTCCTATATGGTCCTTTGAGCCCTGCCAAGAATAATTTCTGAGTGAAGAACCAGAAGTAAGTCCCTAATACCACTAGGTATGACTCCAAACAGCAACAACAACAATAATGTAAACCAAAGGTAAAAAATAAAAAAAATAAAAAAAAACATTTTGGAAAAAAATGATCTGTCACTACTGAAATAATCATGAATATTAGGTTAAGGAGTGACCTTCTGTTTTGTAGATTTGTGGGGACTCATTGGAGCTTTTTATTTTTATGTTTTTGGTTTTTTGTACCACACCTGGTGATGCTCCTGGATCGGGGGACCATATGGGATGCTGGGGGATTGAACCACCATCTGTCCTCGGCTAGCTCTGGCAAGGCAGACGCCTTACCACTCTGTGCCACCACTCCAGCCCCCTCATTGGAGCTTATTAGATGGAAATAACAGCTACATGTTCATGATTCTGATAGTGGCTGTGTACAAGTTAACTCAATACAAATTAAGCCTAACATTCTTCTAGGATCCCACACCTCCTAACATAACCTAACGTAACATAACATAAGGTACTGATTACTAGAATGAGAGTAATTATTTGAGTTGCTCATCATTATTCATTGATCGTTGTGTGTGTTTATATATGTGTGTGTTTGCAGGGGAATGATGAGAATATTCTTCCAAAGCAGTGCTCAATGGGGGCCAGGGGCTGACGCCAGTTATGAGCTGCCAACCAGAGCGAGTGTTTGGGTACCTGAGGTATATGGTACTGATTGGGTCCCCTGCCAATGATGAAAGTCATAAGATCACCTGGGTGTAGTGGGAGGATGCCTGGGTTATATTTAGTGATGTTTGGTGGAATCATGTGGAATTTAAAGTTACCCGCCCCCATATGTTCAGAGTATGTGCCTCTAAACTACTTCCCAGCAAATTCTACACTGTTGCTTATATTCAAGACAAATGTGTCCTCCCCACTGTACTATTTCTTTGACACTACTCATAGTTCAATTTAAAACTGCACTAATTTGCTAAGGTAATAACAGACTAAGAAACATTAAGATTTTGAAAAAGAAATGTTCAAATAATGATAATTTACTAAACAATAAGCCAGTGACAATATACAGTTTTATTTCTCTTACCTTCAAACATAAATACATAACTTGTACCATCTTGTTCTGACTCACAAGTTGAGGGGGAAATAATGGAGGACACCAAGACCAAACAGTTGTATGAACATTGAGTAGAAATAAAAAATGATCAGACTTGAACATCAAATCCAAAGCCAACAACAACAGAAACAATATCCAATCTACAACAGGCTAGACACAGAAGAGACCACTTGTATTATCAAACTGGGGGGCAAAGGAGGGGCGATATGGGATGCAGGCTGGGAACAAGGGTAGAGAGAGGACAGCACTGGTCTTGGGAATGCCCCTGATTCAATGTCACTATGTACCTGAAATACTACTGTGAATTATTTGTAATCCAATTTGGTCAAAATATAAATTATTGATATAAAAATATCATGGGGCTGGAGTGATAGCACAGCAGGTAGGGTTTTTGCTTTGTACATGGCCAAACCAGGTTTGATTCTCAGCATCCCGTAAGGTCTATGACCCTACCAGGAGTGAGTCCTGAGAGCAGAGCCAGGAGTAAGCACTGAACGCCATTGGATCGGTCCCAAACAAAACAAAACAATTCATCATTAGAATTTCACAGGGCTATTGGTATTATATTCAAATATTACTTGTAAACTCTGTGCAGCAATATAATGACTGTCATAATGAATATAAGCAACAGTGTAGCCAGAAGAAGCCCTAACGACTGCCATTTGTGGGATTCCCACCCCCCCAAATCCAACTGTTATTAAACAGGGGTATTTAAATAATGCATCTTCTGATTTGGGGCGGGTATTCATTCTATAATACTGTCCAAGTGCACGCAAACATACACACATATACATTTACTTACCAAAAAGATCACCTTGGAATGGACATTTCAGACTTGAAAGGGAACTAGATGCTTCTTTATAAGCAGAGTCTATGGTTTTCTTAATACTCGGATCAGAACACTTTTTATTGTAGGCATCAGTGGAATGACAGTCTGGTAAGTCTTTATTATTCACCTCTTCTGGCACAGGTATTGGCAAATTCTGACTCACAAATAGTATTCGGTCTTTGGGTTCAATATCTATTCAGTGCAGAGGATCCATGAGACACTAGAAATACTAGAAAAGCAGGTAATAAAAATTCAAGAAAGATTTTTTTTTGGTTCCTCCATGCAATGTACCTGTTTGCTGTTGGGCCTCTTCGGCCTTATTGTGTGCGGTATATTTCTGCCTTATACGTTTGGCAAATTTGGCCGGATTGTCCCATGGGATGTCCAACATCTTAGAATTGGAACCAAACATCATCTTAGCAGATATTAAGTTACCTTCTTCATCAACCTCAGAGAGTTTTAGGCTCTCAAAAGTAAACACTTTGAAAGCTCTTTCTACTTCATTCCAACTCAAGATATCTGTTAAAAAAAAAAAAGAAGAAGAAGAAGAAGAATAAGATACATGGTTTCTAGGAATGTGCTTATTGGTCCCTGAGAGAAAATTATCAGAGGGGCAGCCAGGGTTTTGTCCACAAGAATGACCAAAGAGTGGACACCATAATGGAAGTTGACCTGACTTTAAATATGGACTCCATCCTCAATTCTAAAATACAGGTCAAAGCTAACTAGGAAACTATAAGGATACAATACAATAAAGTTATAATTTATTATTAATGTGCCCCTAAATTGCTTTACAGCTTGATCATTATTAAATGCCTAGACTGATTTACTTGGATTTTTCATGGTATTCTATTGATTGAATATACTTAAAATTTATTGTTTTTAAGACCTTGTTACTGTTGTAAGTAAAAACTAAAAATCACTTCTATGTAATACACACTGTCCTAGTTAGAAGGGTTTACTATTTATTTGGACCAGGAAAGGGCTTCTTCCGTCCACATGAAGTGGTAGGTTAAAATATGGTACTTTCCATAACTTTGTTTCAAAGGTTATCAACATACAAGGAGCTCAATTTATTTGTTCTTTGATATTCCTCACTCATCTATTTACTCTCTCATTCATTCACTCATTTTTCTAAGTAGTAGGTTTTGACAAAGGTGCCTAAGATTTAAGAGATTTGCCTCTTATAATATAGAATTTCAAATTATTAGATTCAAAACAGACACTGATAAATATGCATAATATTCAAAGAAAAAGTTTAAATGATAATAGCATATTTATAACTCACAGATCATTTCCACTTTCTCTGAAAAAGATGGGGAGAAGTGAAGGATTTCTCTTAAAATAATCAGTAAGTCTTAGAAAAGATGGGCAAGAGGTAAAAATACCAGAACTTAGGGAAGTTTGTACATTTATTCATTTCACAAATATCTTTTACTTACTTACAAAATACATTTTAAAGTCATTGATTATAATTAAGGCTGGGACCACAGAAGTGACCAAAAAATGAAATCCCTGACCTTATGGAATATTTATTCTACTGACCTCTGGAAAAGGTAAGCCAAAAAAGCAATGGTAAGAGGATAAAGTCAGATAAAGAGAAAGTTATAATGGTTTGGAAGGGTCTTCTGTTTAACAGAAGGCTGTAAGGAAAGACAAAAGACTTCTAAATAATTAAGAAAAAATGTAGAATGGGATATGATTTTAGGAAATGGTTTTATAAAATGGTTTTATAAATTTTTTCCATAAAAGTCTGTTTCATAAAATTCCAGCAACTCTATTATGAGATGCTGATAGTAGATTTGATTAAAAACTCCTTTTATGGGCCGGAGCCATAGCATGGAGATAAGAGCATTTGCCTTGCATGCAGGACAGTAGTTCGAATCCCGGCATCCCATAAGGTCCCCTGAGCCTGCCAGGAGCTATTTCTGAGTGTAGAGCCCGGAGTAACCCCTGAGTGCTGCTGGGTGTGACCCAATAACAAAAACAAATAAATAGAACTCCTTTTAGAGGAGGCAATATGTGTTGTCTGGGCACATAGTGACTGGGTACATGGGCCTTAAGCACATATTGCCTACATCCCTTCTTGAGATGTGGACTTTCATAATTCTATGCTGGGTTGTGTACCAGGCCTCTCTTGCCTTTGGAAAAGCCTGCACTCTCTCTTCCAAACTTATTCTCAGGGCCAAGGGGTCTCAGGAGCATTAAGTGAAAAAAAAAAGGGTCAGATCTAAATACTCAAGTTTAAGTCAATGACAATAGATTCAAGAGACCCAAACTATAAAAAGTAAGCACAAAATGGACCTGTTACATTAGCAGTCCATGAGGCAAAGGGTGGAGGTACGAGATACACGCTGGGAACTATGGAAAAAGGAGGTCAACACTGGTGGTAGAAATGATTCTAATTCACTGTCACTATATGTCTGAAATACTTTTGTAAAAAACTTATCATTCACAATATAAAATAAAATAAAGAACTCCTTTTACTTTCATCCTCAAAGAACAAAATGGCCTCTTCCTGTTGTCAGAGGAAACTAATAATCAACATACATAGCACCACAATTACCAAAAAAACAATCTATGTTCTTAACTATGTAAGTACTGTACTCTCCTTTGTGATATTCATGAGGGAGTTTAGATTAAAACTGTGGAGAAAACACAGTGGAAAGAAAGCTATACTCTAATGGAAGAATGCATTGAATCTCTGAATGAGCAATGCAGAACAATGCAATGCAATAGTCATCCAAATATTGCTAAGGATATTATTCCAGGTAGGAAAATTGGGTCAGGTTGGTCGATTAAAAGACCTCACCCTCGGCTTCTGAATAGTGCAAATACTTTCTGCCTATAGTCATTTAATCTGAAGAGGCAACTCGAGCAAATGATAGATTAGTTTAAGGTAAAACCAACCGACGTACTCACCATTTGTACAGAAGTGCATGAGCTCATGGATTGTAGCGAGACGTTTAGTGCTGCTCCCTGGAATAGGCTGTGGAAAATTGAGGAATTCCCACAGTGGCAACTTGGACTGCATTTCCTCCTCAATTTGAATTGGGTCAAAAATATTTTGGTCCTGATGAAAAAGAGCAATATGACAGAAGACATTAACAGTAAACTGCCGAGTGCCTTATACATATGGAAAAGGCAAAACATGATACCTGCTCTCTCATTATTTGGGAATGGGGGAAATCATAGTAATTGGGGAAGACAAATTCTTGGGTTTTTGTTGAAGGTCTAAAAAGGCTAGTTCTCACTTTACCAGAGGTTCCTGATGCATAAAAATGCCTAATTCTTCATTCATTGTGACAAAATGCCAAAGATATATTTTTCTTTCAGGATTCTAGTCTGGCCTCCGTTTGTTTTTCACAGTAGCAAATATTTAAAGCAAGCAATAATCAGAACTTAGTACAAATAGGTTATCACAATCAGTTTAATAAGATATAATTTGGCTGCTACAGTTAGGAAAATTTCTTTTGCTGAGGTCATTTCTTCCTGATTCAGTTCAATGTTCAGAGATCTCCCATTGTAAGCATACTATATTCTGAATCAAAATAAGAGCCATCTTATAAAGATTTCTTCATGTGAACAATTACATTTTTTCCATCAGTTATGTAGGCAACTTACAACTCACTGGCCATTTACTTACCTTCAAGGCATACTTTTTATGGGCATGGACATCATGATAGTTCAGTAGTAGAGGGCCTGTGGGCACAGATTTTCTTTCCTCTTCTTCAGCTAAGAATATTTTGTGGAGATTCTATTTAAATGGAAATAATATTGATGAAAAAGGAGCATCCACAGTTTTGCAAAGCATGCAAGCTTTATAAATGGCTCAAAGCCATCTGACCTTTCTCTCTTTCTCTGTGAGGCAAAGAGAAGGCAGAATGGACACTATGTGAGATGCAATTCTTGGGTCCAAGCCATCTGCTCTGGGAGATGGCGGCACCAAACTGGGTGGGACAGCATCTTCTTCAGTTGCCATAACCTATTGAAAGAAACAGTTGAAGGGAATTGGTTTCATTGTCAGATATTCATTAATATTCACATATTTCCTCATTTGCTCTTAGCAAAAGCAAGGCAAAATTTTCCTGTGAACTACAATGATTATGCAAAGTGACTTTATACCAATACCTACCCATATGAATGGAAAAGGTTTATGATTCATCCATTATAATAGAATTTTTTTTAATTTTTAGTTTTTATTTATTTTATTGAAAGCAGTGCAATTTACAAAGTCCTTCATAGTTGGGTTTCAAACTCAACAATGGATAAAATTTTAAAACATGTATTAGTACTGACATCATACAAGATAAATGTTACTCAGGAAAATTTTCTATAGCAGAAATCAAAATAATAATTTTATAAATGATTCCCTCTCAAAGTATTCAAAACTGTGCAGACAAGTCTTCACACAGACCCGACAGTATGTGGGGTCAACTTTACAGACATTATCTCACTCATGTAAGTCTCATAGCTAAAGTGTTTCCATTTCCACGTCCATCTACACTGTTTTCCATGGATAGTGTTTTCCATTTGACAGGGGAAGAAACTAGGGTGAGTCAAGTGAGAATAACATTCAAGCCCAACTATTTAGAAGGAAGAACAGGTCAGATCAAGTCCTCATTCTTTCTTCAGGATAGAAAAAATTAGAGATGATGAGATTAATAACAAGTAACAGTTTCTTTTATATAGGAAGTAAGGTCTAGAAAGATAAATACTTTATTTTGTTTGTTTGGTGTGTGGTTGTTGTTGCTGGTATTGGTTTGGGGGCCATATACGGTAATGCTCAGAGGTTACTCCTGGCTCTATACTCAGGAATTCCTCCTGCAGTCTGAGGAGTCCATATGAGATGCCAGGGATCAAGTGTGTGTGTAGTCAGTCCAGTGCAAGGCAAGTACCCTCCCTGCTGTGCTATCACTCATGTCTCCAGTTTTACATGATAAGAGACGTTATAAGAACCTTAGATATATTGCTTTCCTATTTACCTTAAATCCCACAATCATCAGCTATGATTTACCCTCTACTCCAAGGGTTCTGAACATAGAATATAAAAAGTTTGAGAATGGACAATTATTTTTGAAGGGGATTGTGCTGCACAATATAAAATGTATAGAAACATCCTTATTTTTGACCCATTTGTCACCAGTAACAAACCATCAATTGTGACAATAAAATATATCTTGAAATTTTTTTCTGGGAGAGAAAAGTACCCTCTCTAAAGAGTCATTGCTATAGCAAGAGAACAAAATATCCCCAGGTATTTTTATGCTTATCAACATGAATAGTTTGTAAAATGTCTACTCAGTTCTCCACTTAATCTTTCAACTATCGCTCTTGGACTACTCCAGTTACAAAGACCCACTTATAAATCATTCTATCTCTGAAAAGTAAAAGTCTAAGATGCCATTCTATAAAATTCTCCCCCATTTACTGTTTTCTCCTCTTAATATACTCATAGTCTTCTTTGTATCTATTATTAGATGTGTGTCTTCTTTTTGGGTTCAGGAGGTTATCAGTTACCCTCTTTGCTATCTAGAATATGATAGTTGATGAATAAGCAGTTGCTTGACGTTGAATACGAACATAATAAATCAAATGATGATATGGCATGCTTCGCAGGGCTTTTGAGCTTTTTTTGTGTGGAGGGAGGATGATACCTGGCAGTGCTTAATGCTTACTCTTGGTTCTGTGCTCAGGAATTATTCTGCTGATATTGGAGGTCATATGGGGTGCTGGGGATTAAATCAAGGTCAGCAGATGCAAGAAAAATACCCTACTTGTTATTTAGGCCCCACTTTTGAGCTTTTATAAACTTATTTCTATAGTAGCCTAGTAGTTTTCTAAAAATGTAATGGATAAATTAAAGGCAAATATGAGTGCCTATGAAATTTATTTGAAAACTAAAAGCCCAGAACAAATATAAAAATGTTTACAGGAAGTAACAAATTGAAAATGTCTGAAAGACATGATCTAAAACATTATCTAAAGGCATTATCTAAAGTAAACATTTTATTATTTAAAAAATTTACAAGCTAGATATTTACAACTTATATAAACACTTTAATAACCAGAGGGATTATAATCATCATCATCATAATACTATGATATATCTATGAAGGAAGGATATGAATAGAAGTTATTAAAAATTAGAGAATTAAAAAATAAAGATAGGGACCAGAGAGATAACATGGAGGTAGAGCATTTGCCTTCCATGCAGGAGGACAGTGGTTCAAATCCCGGCATCCCATATGGTCCCCGAGCCTGCCAGGAGCATAGAGCCAGGAGTAACCCCTGAATGATGCTGGGTGTGACCTCAAAACCAAAAAATAAATAAATAAAAGACAGTCTTGTTGAAATAAACATTCATGAAAGATGACATCATACTAAAGAAGAGATAAGTTGCAAGTTTAGCTGGAATTGCTAATGGAATAAAATGGAATGGAAACTTAAATGAAGGAGCCCGGGGAATAAACACAGTAACTGAGAGTATCTGCATTAAACATCTAAGGTCATGGGTTCAAATTCCTATAGCTTTGCTGTTTAAACCAGGCCACTGTCTGTGATCCCCAAAACCACAGGTGATTTTTAGTAGTACTGCAGCCAAATGTGTGTCAGTCCCATGAAGAACAATTCATCAGCATATAGGCAGAAAATGAAGGATCAGCAAAGTTTATAAAGATTCTTATCACGGACCTAAAGAAAGACATGGAAAGAAACACAGGAGTAGAGGTAAAATTCAACACTTTCACAGCTAGACACGTCAAACAGACAGAAAATTAGTAGAGCACAAGATCCCAAAATTAATAGTTTGAAGAACTTAATTGACATATACAGGGCCTTCCATCATCCAAAAACTCTTTTTTGCCTTTTTTGGAGGGGGTCACATCCAGCAGTGCTCAGGGATTACTCCTGGTTCTGCACTGAGAAATAGCTCCTGGCAGGCTCGGGGGACCACAAGGGATGCTGGGAAATAAATATTGATGCAAATATCCTCAAATAAAATCTTAGTGAACTGAATTAAATAGCATGTAAAAATAAATGATGTGCCACTAACAAGTCAGATTGATCCCATAAATGCAAAGATAGTTCAGCAGATGCAAATAAATTAATATACCCCACTATTGATGGGGTGCCACATCAATTGAAGAGAATATAAAAATTATATGTTCATATTAATTGATGCAGAGAACATTTTCAAAAAAGATACAGCATACATTTGATACAAAATTCCCCAACTATATGGGATGGAGGAAGACCTAAGATAGGAATGGCCAGTAAATCCACATTACTATTATTCTCAATGGTGAAAAACTGAGAGCACTTTTTTAAGGTAAGGTACATAGAAAGAATGTCCACTACCTACCCTTTTACTCAATATAATATTAGAAATTCTAGCAAAAGCAGCTAGGCCAAAAAAGAAATAAAAGGGATTGGAATTGGAAAAGAAGTAAAATTGTCACTATTTGCAGATAACATGATATTATACATTGAGGACTCTAAAGGGTATGCTTAAAAGCTCCTAGAAATAATAAAACATTACAGCAAAGTAAACCAGAAAAGTCAACAATAAACCATTACTACAAAGTTAATTCACAAAAGTTTGCCACATTCAATGTGTTGAAATTGAATTAGAAGAAAAACGTGTCAATAAAAGATGTTAGCGAAAAAACAGCTCCTACTAAACTCCAAAAGAAACGGACTTTTCTTAGGTAGTCTGATATAGGTTGAAAACTAGGGCTTTCTAGAAAGGGGGCAGGCAGATTTTCTTTCTGCAGGAAAGTATTGCATCCTTATAAAACTTCCAAGCCACCAAATTTATTCCAGATCTATAGATCCTGGAATGTGCAGTCTTTGACATCTCTGAATTTCATAATAATGTTACCCCAGTAGTATCACAGTAAATCTGATGGGAAAATTGGATAGAAGAATATCAAGTTCTGTGAGACTAAACAACACAGAATTCTGGCTCAATAAGCACTAACCACAGTCTAGAAAATCAGTAGACAATGACTAGTAAAACCATGGAGAGATAAAACAATTATTACAAATTGATCATTATTAAAGAATGATAAAAAGTTTTGATCATTTCATTTCTCTTTGTGTTATAACAAAATAATTCTGAAGTAAATCTATGCCTGAAAGTAGGCTATAGTGGTCGTTGGGAAACTGGGGACACTGGCTAAAGGAAGTACACACTAGTGCTGGGATTGGCATTTTAATATTTAATGGATTAAACAACTATGTGAACAACTTGGTAAATCATGGTATTATAATAAAAAGTTTTGAAAAGATATGGGATACTTATTACAGGGACAATATGTAATATTTATGACAAAGATATGACAACAGAACTGATCCTTGAGTGCAGAGTAAGAAGTAAGTCCTGACCACATCTTGGTATATCCTCCTCCCCAAAATTACAATGCCAGGTTTTCTGAAACATAAAGTAATCAAATTATAAGCTGGCGCTTAAAAAATGAAGAAGAAATGAAAGACCATGCTCAAATACAGAGCTCTATACAGACGCTAAAATGACTGAAACTTTGGGCTGACATGTCAAAACGTTTTGGAAGTGAATGCAACACCCTTCCCTTTCTTTCTTTTACCTCTGAAAGCCCTAGTAGCCAAAACCACACCCACAAATGCAGTTAACATGTCTGTATTTGGTCATCTCCTGGTCTCACTCTATTTCAAAAGAGATGAAAACCAAGTCATGAAAAATCATGGGTACAATGGCCATGCAGCCCAAAGCTGGCAATATTTGCAGGAGTGATCCAAGTCGCAACACTTTTGATGCCATGTCAGTTCACTCACCATTCACAACCACTGATTTTCCAATGACCCAGCTTCGCCACTCACCCAGAGTGCTCTAAAAAAGATGTCAAACTGATCAAAACTCAAGGCTTTCTGGTAATTGGGCTGACATCTCCAGGATTTTTTTTGAAGTGAGTGCAGGCACCCTCCCCGGCCTTCTTGTACTTCCAGAAGCCCTAGCAGTCAAAACCAGGCCCTGTAAAAGCCTCAGTATTAGCCACATGTTTTTTTTCAGTAGTGTCATCCCAGTAGAAGCACAACAATTTAGACAATAATTTGAAAGAAAAGCCACTTAATGTTCAGAAACAAAACAAAGTTAACTGCAACAAATCGCCTAACAAATGTCCTAACGATAGATGATTTAGTGATCTTACTGAGAGCTAAATTAATTTTCACAAATATTTTATTACACTACTTAAAGTAATTTTATTATTAATTACCTGTAAATAAAAATAAATGGTATTATTAAAAACTATGTAATATGTGGCCTTTAAATAAAGTAATTTACATAAAAATGAAGGACAAATAGTGTTCACAGCAGGATTAACATATTTGTAGCCAACCCTGGTTCTATTCCTGCCACCACATATTTCCCTGAGCATCTCCAGGAGTGGTCCCTGAGCATAGAGCTACGAGTAAGCCCTCAGTATAGCCATGTGTGTTACAAACCAAATATATATTAGCATAAAATATAAATGAAATGTATTGAAAAATCAGAATATAGTCAAATATGGACTCAAAAGAAAATCAGTAGCTTGAACTCCTAGTAAGAATATATACTGCTTCAGACCTTTTAGAAAACATGGACATTAGTCAATACTAGAAATTGAGCTTTGATATGATCTGGCAATACAGCTCCTGGGAATATACAATAGGGACCCCAACATACAATGCAGATAAGGCATTTCTTGTTCATTCTGCATTCCTATGTTCATTGAAGCACTAGTTACAATAGTCAGAATCTGAAAACAACCCAAGTACCCCAAAACAAATGAGAAGATAAAGAAATTGGTACATCTATCTACACAGTGAAATATGACTCATTGTTAGGAAAAACAAAATTACGGATATCATGCTACATAAAATGAGTCAGAGTAGGAAAGAGACAAACATAGAATAATCACACTCCTTTGAAGGCTATAAAAACATTTATGAGAATAATACCCAAATACAACAGAAATGAGAGAGGACTGGTCTATAGTAGAAAGTTTGCCAGAAAAGTTGTGTGTGTGGGAATACAGTTAGAACAGAGGAGGAACTACTAAGACAATGATAGTTAAAAATGTTCACTTTGGACAAAAACTGGGTGTTAATAGAAGGTAAAATGATACATATGATTTCATCTCAGTAGTAGTATTGCAAACCACAGTGACTAAATGGAAAAAAGGGACGAAAGAGTAAGAAAAATAGTGAAGAAATTGGGAGTATTGATAGTGTTCATTCACTTCTGAAGGGCCAGTTGTTGAAACATTGTATGAAGATCAACCATCAACAACTTTTTAACTATATATTATGGTGAATCAATAAAAAATAAAGGATATGGCAGAGATTCAAAGGGTAATCAGAAACTACTTTGAGAAGCTCTACGCCACTAAAAATGAGAACCTGGAAGAAATGGATAAATTCTTGGACTCTTACAATCTTCCATGGTTGAAGAAAGAAGATGTAGCATATCTAAACACCCCCATCACTATTGATGAAATTAAAACGGTAATCAAATGTCTGCCCAAAAACAAAAGCCCAGGCCCAGATGGATTCACTAA
>PVKC010030667.1:0-14885 GCA_004027635.1 Crocidura indochinensis
AGAGTATTGATGTCTGTTATTAAACTGATAATGATACTGTACTACTTTTATCTGCAATTGCAAAGCCCTGCTTCTATCACCCCTATTTCCATTTTTTTTTCTTAAGTGCTATTTGCTCTATGCTAAAATAAGGACCTGAACATAGATAAAATTTGATTACTGTGCTTACTGAAGCACACACACAGTAAGAGATTCTAGAATTGCTTCTGAGTTGATCAGTAGGCAGCATTCAATAAAAGCCGAGAAATTTAGTCATATTAAAGACAAGATCAGTCAGACTTGTGGAAAGTTGGAAAAGAAATGTAATTTTATTACCTCCAATAGATAATTTTTATTTCTTGAGAGCTGCCTACCATGGTTCCTGGGAGAGTCAGTACTAATGGCCAGAAAGAAATGATTTATAATTACAAAATTGTTTATCTGTTGAATGTACTTATATTCTCTAAAAACTATTCGCTCAAAAAGTTAAATGTTTTTCTCTTTGGAAAACTAAATTTGTTTAAAACATTCATTATTTCTTTGGACCTGGGAAAGCAATCATAGCTTCTTTTCCCCTAGCTAGAGGAAAGGTAAACTTTAACCTAACCATTTTTCTAATTATCACACATTTTGAATTAATAGAGTCCAAATTAATTAAGGTTTTATTATAGTTTCATCCTTAAGAGACAAGGTTTCATTTTCCTCTTTTGAAGTATTTTTCATCTGAATCAAAAGGAGATTAACCTTACCCTCTCATTGCTAGAAGCCAATGGATTCTGACTTCTCTTTTCCCTTTCCAACATACCTGAAGGGTATGAAGCACTCCTTCTGTAAGGAAAAGATGAGGTGTGTGTGGGGGCTATAATTAGGAAAATCTCCCTAGGTGATTCTGATAAACTCTCTACCCCTTCTTGAAATCATGGCTTTAAGCCTTTGATTAAAACCTTGTAACCCTCAGGCAAGCGTGGAAGTGGGGCAGAAAGCATAAAGTCCCTGTTTAGGACTCCAACTAAGCTTGGGCTCTGATGTCAGGGGTTTAGTCAAGAGTGGACAGTGAAGCCATGGAGAATCAAAAGTAGAGCAAGTGCCCAAAGCATTAACTAGTACAGTCAGCTGTCTTTATCATTTGTTCTGAATCCTGAGTGTTGATAAGCCAGAAGCAGCCAGCAGGAAGTTAGAGGCCTTTTGGTATAAACTGGGATGGGAGGGTAGAGATTTACTGTTAATCTATTTGACACTGTATCTATGATTAAACTATAAAAAAGTATCCCATTCAAGTGCATTTGAACACTTTAAAACTTTATGCTTTATGATGTTGATATCTACTACTCAGTATGGGTATATCAATGATAAGGGTGAGATGTATACAAACCAGATTACCTAAAGAGGGCTAGAATGTGGCTTTTAGAGAAAAATATCAAAAAAAAAACCATTCGAAGTAATAAGAATATCAACATGTTTCTTATTTTAAATGATTATGATTATTTTCTTGATGATTTCAAAGAATTAGAAATGCTAGTAAAGATAAATTACTATTTTATATTTGTAATCAAATCAGTATATGTAAGGCACACATTCCTTTGATATAGTTATAATGAATATTGTGTGCTATAACACAAAATGGTCCTTTAGGAAATAAATCTAATTTCTTCTAAAGATCTTACAGTTTTACTCTGTTCCAAGACTAGTTGGATACTTATTTAATTACTAAGTTTCTCAGAACTGGTTGTCCACATTTGATAACATTCCAGCTGTCATCTAAATATCCATACTTGAGGGTTGATCTATTGGGGAAAATTGTTACAAAAGATCTTCCCATCTCCTTTCTGTTTGTTCCAAATAATCCCAGATATTTATTACAAATATATGAGCAATAAATAACAGTTATTTTCACTTTTCATGAAACTGGCCTTGAATCACTAGAAGTGGATTAGTTGTCAGAGATTCTTTTTTCTATTATGTCTGTGAGTGCAAGTAAGAAATCACTCAAACTTTTCGCATTTCACATTCTTTATCTATTTAATAATGGTTTCATAATGAAGCTTCTTGGCTAATTTTATAGGTCAGTGACATCTGACTTAACTCTTAGGTTTTGGACACTAGATGGTGATGTTGTGCTACTGTTCTGAGAGATCTGACCCAAGTGCACTCAAAAGTCTAGACCGACTTCACTTTCTTAGATTGTAATAAATATCACTAATGAAATCTACTCATGAAACAAACCTTAGCATGGCAATAACACAATGAGCATAAATAAACCAAACATAACTCTCTATGCTAGTTCCTAAGTACATGAATACTATGACATGCTTGCTTAGATACATTACATTAGATACATGCTTAGATACATTGACTCTTTAGGCATCACAATTCCCAGGGGTTTTATTGCATCTTAATTTTATGTAAGGCAACTTATTCATCTACTTATATGTAGATGTCTACTGATTCTGACCTCTATTTCTTATTATTCTTTTTTAATAAATCACTCATTTTTCCTTGAAATACTCTCTTCAGAAGTACTTGTGAAACCTTGGGCCATCTGTTGAAATGCCAAAATTATACAACCTAATTTAATTTTATCTAGTAGCAGACTCTTGAGGAATACACTGACTGGTCATCATTGGTTGAAAAGCTAAAAAAATTCCTAGAATCCCAGAAGGTTTAGTAGTTTCTTTTCTTGGAGGGTTTCTTTCGGTTTTTTTTTTTTTTTTTTTTTTTTTCAGAAAGACAGATTTGGGAGAATGGTTCACCAACATGGTGACTACCAACCTTTTTCTTCTTGGAGGTGAGATCTTTTGAGTTTAAAGCACAGAAATACAAGTTCCTTGAATTTGTGTGTTTGTGTTGGAAGGTAAAAAAGAGAAAGGGGGGGAAATCTTCCATTTGCTCTAAGAGACAGAGGAAGTGAGGCCATAATGGATAAGTATGTATCGCTCCCCTCTAGCATGCTGATTTTGATTAATAAAATTGGTATTCATTTTTGTTACCTGTGATAGATTTGATACCTGTTATTATATTATCAATCACATAGTAGATCTGAACTACAATATATTAGCCTTTGCTATCTTTTAGCCAATTGTCACTTTTCTTCTACTTACATTCTCCTACACTGAAATATAACTCAGTTGAGACTTTCAAGGCAAAAAGTGATTATACATTTGAAATACTACACTTCAAGCACATAATAGATAAAAATTAACTTGACTCTTGAAATTCGTTAGTTTAAGTTTGAGGAAGAAATACTTTCAAATGGTATGAAAAGAGTTGAAGAGAAACTTTCAAATGGTATGAAAATAGTTATTTCATGGACCACTATTGCTTGCTGTAAGGAAGCAGAGGTGAAGATAGGTTCCCTAGGGTAGAGCATGACCCAAAATCTACACATTGAATTCTTGCATAAATTCTCTTCATTCATTAAGGAATAGCAGAAATACAATGAAAGAATACACACTAACAATGCCAACAACGACAGCAACAAAGCAATCTGTGAGACAAAGGCAAAAGGAACTTAGAGTGAATTTTACATTGTGAGAATACACTTATGGAAATAGTACAAATGAACTTGTTTATTATATATTATGTCTACATATGCAAAGCCTATATTTGTGTGATAGTAAGGAGATAAATGTAACATAAAACTTGGCACAAATGAATAGAAATCCTCATTGCTACTGAAACCATAATTTCTTTTAATTTCGTTGTATTGCCACAACAAAATACTTCGAAGACCAAAAGAAATGTGGTCTCAACATTTGTCTGTTTTAAGTTTTATAAGTACAGTTTAAACTGAGCTGTGCCAAATAAGTAACGAAAGCTCTGGAAAGAAAGAGATGATAGCTTAGCATTGCTCTTATAATGCACAGAGAACACCAACCAGAGAGACCCTATAGTTAAAATGCAGTTCAAATATTATTTAAAGATTCAATATTATTTATTTCAGAAATGGCAGATAATGATAAACTAGGTAATGATAGACTGGGTAAGAGAATTTTATCAGAAGCAATGAACAAGTAGAAAGAAAATATAATCTGATTTATATAATTCATTTAGTTTTGTGCCATTATTCTGATAAATGTAGATTTATTGATTCTAAAAATTCTATAATGGTGACTTGATGACCTTTATAAGAGTGCTTATACTAAGCACCAGACAGCTCTTATGAAAATTCTATATGCTCTTCTTTGTGTTTTCATGTGAAGCTTTTTACCTTTTTTTTTTTTTGAGGACAATTATGGTTAAAAAAGATGCAAGGGATAGAAGAATGTCTTAAATTTTAATAGAGATTTTGTGTATGTATAATGTGAACTATAATTCTTTTTTGAGTATTTTTTGGGTCACATCCAATAGTGCTCAGGGTTAACTCTGAGTACTCTATTTACCAATCCATCATGATGATACTCTGGAAACCATATGCGTAGCCAGGGACTGAACCTGGTTTGTCTCCATGCTAGTCAAGCTTAACCTTCATACTATCTCTGTCTCTCTTACTGTTATTTTTATAAACAGAAATTATTTTCTTACAGTTTTGGGGCTCAAAATAAAAAAATTCATATCAGTACATTTGATTACTTCTGAGATATCTTTTTCTGTTTTGCAGATGGCTATCCCATTGTATGTTCTTCTATAATCTCTTTTGTGCGTGTATATGTTTGGAATATCTCTGCCTATATCCCAAACTCCTCTTAGTACAAATACACTAGGTATATTGAATCAGACCTACTCATAATTTTGCCTTACTTGCCTCTGTAAATATCATATACTTTAATATAGCCATATTATAGGATAATGAAGATGAGGAAATTTGGGAATACAGAAACACCATTCGGTTTAATATACACAGTAATTTTATATTTAATTATTTAGGTTTTTAAGCAGCTGCATATTCCTCCAGCAGAGTATGAGAATTTAATTTTCCCACATTCTTAGTAGCACTTGTTATTGTCTGTCTTTTGATTAAAGTTATTTTAATAATGTGAGAAGTGGTATTTCATGTTTTGTTGACTTACATTTTCCTAATTTGTAAAGAGGTTGCATATCTCTTCTTGTGCTTGTTTGTTGGACATTTGCAAATTAGCTATGCAAAAGCACCTGTTCAAATCCTCTGCTAGTTTAAAATTGGATATTTGTTTCTTAATTGTCATGTTTAAGTGTTTCCCTATATTCTGCATAGTAGTCACATATATTTTTATAAATTATTGACGTCTTTTTATTTAAGCTAGTTGAGTAAAAAAAGGACTATCCCCCAATATCCCTTAATCAAATGCAATACTTAATATTTATAAGTAAAAGAGAACTAACTCGGGGCCGGGCGGTGGCGCTGAAGGTAAGGTGCCTGCCTTACCGCGCTAGTCTTGGACGACAGCGGTTCGATCCCCCGTGCCCCATATGGTCCCCCAGGCCAGGCCAGAGGAGACTTCTGAGCGCATAGCTAGGAGTAACCCCTGAGCGTCACTGGGTGTGGCCCAAAAACCAAAAAAAAAAAAAAGAGAACTAACTCCAAATAATTATGTAGAAGAGAGAGATTTCGTTTTCTCACTGCAAGAAGAAAACCTTTATCACATTATTTCTCTGATGGTGAAATGAAAGACTTACTGCTTTTGGAGAAGAGAAATTGAGCTCCTGTTAAATGATGCAATAGTTCTCCTTCAACAATAATGATTACAAGTCACTTGTACTCAATGCTAGAATTCTATGCAATAGCAAATAATCTATCCATGAGGAGAAGTCAAATATGGAACAATTGTGTAAAGAATTAGTATTATGAAGATGTGAAGAGTTATATGCAAGAATATACAAATTAAGAGAAGGAATGTTAAGAATTTGCTAAATCAGGAAAGCAGGTAGAAAGAGGTAAGCATTTCATCTAAGGAAACAAAGCACATAAAGAGAGAAGGCAAGTAGAATAGTGGCATGTGATAAGGTTGAAATGGTAAGCAGGGGACAGACCAGGCCTTGTTGGAGCATATTGATCATATATTAATATTATAATATAGGAAACCTTAGGGTACTTAAAACAGGGGGCAAATGAGCTTTTCATCTATAATAGTAATAATATTCTGATTACTTTGTATGAGTGTTAAAAGTTTTGATTTTTTCTATTTTTAAATTTGAGAAAATTGCATTATGACTCATATAATAGCGCAAAGTCATTTAAACTGAAAATTGACTTTATTACCCAATCTAGAGAAGGCCATTAGACTTTTATATGGGAATAGAAGTTCATATTATAGTTACCAAAATTGTAAAAAGATAGCCAATTTATAAAGAACTGCTTATTGTAAGAACCTTTTAAAAGCAACCTTTGTAGTGTTTTAATATTCATTTGGGAAAGTTTAAATATAGTTTTGATAGGATGATAATGTACTCATTTGACCAACTTTCCCAATTTTCAACAATGTAATTTTTCTCATATACTTTGTTTAATCTTAAAAATCCAATAAGTAATTTAAAAATAGAGATATAAAGGCTCATTACACTATATGGACCCACTGCAAAGTCAATAAGCAATCGACTTACTGAGTCCTCTGAGATATGATATTTTTAAATGCAGTAATGTGAAAGGGAAAAATTTATTGGAAGTTAGGTCAATTTAATTCTGCTTTGTATGGATATTGTGGAAAATAGATATGCCATTATTGCTGTCATCTCTACAGCCTCTAAAATAAGAACTCTATCATTAACTGTGAGTAGATGATCACAGTGAGGAAAAATTTCTCTCTTTAACTCTCTGAGTGTTCTGTATCTTTTTATTTTTCTTTTTGGGTCACACCTGTTTGACACTTAGGGATTACTTTGGGCTATAGGCTCAGAAATCGCCCCTGACTTGTGAGGAACCATATGGGATGCCAGGGGGATTGAACGGCAGTTCGTCCTAGGCTAGTGCTAGTGCCACCTCTCTGGCCCCAGTATATTTATATGTACATAAATATAAGTAGTATATAGCATAAACATGTATAGTATATACACATGTATGGTGCAAGTACAGATAACAAAATATATAAAAATGCTGCAAATTTTCTAAAAATTGAGCTGCCATATGATCTAGTAATACCACTCCAAGGGATACACCCTTGAACTCAAAAGTAATACAGAAAAGCCCTCTGCATGTCTATATTCATCACAGCACTATCTACAATAGCCATGATCTGAATACAATTCAAATGTCAGAGAATAGATGAGTGGATAAAGAAACTGCCAGATCTACACAATAGAATACTATGCAGCTGTTAGGAACATAAAGTTATGAAAGTTGCTTATACATGAATGTATTTGGTGATTATTATTCTGAGTGAAATGAGTCAGAAGGAGAATGATAGAAATAGAATAATCTTACTAATTTGTAGAATATAAGAAAAATAAAAGACAGTATGGTAATAATATCTAGAGTCAATAGAGATGAAAGCCAGGAGGATTATTCTATGGTTTGAGGCTTGCCACAAATAGTGAAGCAGTACTGTTAGGGTAGAGAAGGGTCCACTATGACAGTGATAGTTGGAAATGATCACTCTGAGCATTAACTGGATGTTGATTGATATAAGGGTTATGCATAGTACCCCTTCATTAGCAATAGTGCAAACCCCAGTGTCTAAAAGTTAAAAATGAGATAGATAGGGGGACAGAGAGAGAAAAAGAAAAAGAGAGAGAGAAAGAGAGAGGAAGGACAAGATAAAAAGAGAATAAAGAGAGAAAAAGAAAGAGGATAAAGAGAAAGAAAGAGAAAGTGAAAGAGTGAGAAAGAGAGAGTAAGAGAGTAATAAAGAGAGAGCGAAAGAGTGAGAGAGAGAATGACTGCTCCAGATGGAGGCAGAGGAAAGAGTAGGAGGAAAACTGGGAAGATTGGTGGCAAAAAGTGTTCATGAGTCAAGGGTTGTGTGCATTGTAAAACTGAAATTCAATCATAAACAACTTTGTCATCATGGTTTTTAAATGAAAGATAAAAGAAACATAATATAAGCATATTTGAAAAATGCATGATTCATCACACTGTATATAGAGTGCTAAATAACTAACCTTTACTCAAAGTAATATTTTTGTCATAAATATGACTCATTACACTAAAAAAAATTTAAAATGAGTTTGTAATTTACTTGCCTGAGAAAAGTAAACAGCTATATCTTAACAATAAAAAAGAAGCAAATAAAATAAAACCAAGAGAAGTGCTATACTGAATGTTTACCATATCAGGGTTGTGTGTCATTTTAGTTCTATTTGCTGTTAAACCTTCCTGCATGCAAAAATTGAAAAAGAACCCAGATATTTTTGTGCAGCAAGATTTTTCAAGAGCTAACTTTGAGGTTATTCTACCTGGGCACCTTCATTCTCATGGGTCTTGATCATGGTAGCTTTGAATGTTCCAGGCCAACTCTAGGCTGTGGCACAATAAGAATTTTCTGAGATCCTTGGTCCTTTCCAGTTCTCTTAGAGGAAATGAACAAATTGCATTTCTCAATTTTTTCTGAACAGAAAAATCTTTGAAAAATCTTTCAATGAATTTTAACTTAGAAACCAAAAGTCAGGGAATTATAAATAAATGCTTTATAGCTTATATTTTGCCCTCAATCTTGCAACAAAGGACTACAAAAGACACTGTCCAAATAAGAGAAAGGAAAATTTATAGTGAAAATAAAACAAGAGATTATACTACTATGCGTATGTTTACTGTATTCATGCAGTTAACTAACTAGGTAACATGAATATGTTGCTACGTATGATATACAAAATTAAAATAATGATGACAGCAATGACAAAAAGAAAACATTTACTTCCACACTCTGATAGGCCAGTAGAGACTGGAAGATTTACAAGCAGTGCTATCTCTTTTGGGAACTGAACCTGTGCTGAACCCAGAGGCAAGCTATTAACCTTGGGCTTAGACTTTTTTCCTTTTTTATAGGAATGACTCTTCCTACATTGAGGGTGATGATCAATAAGACCACAGACCCTGTCAGCTTCAAATCAGAAGGCAGGGTCTGAGGAACCTGAAGAACATGCTGGTTCTTTTCCTTACCTCTAGTGCTCTCTCAGTACAAATTTTCAGGGAAGTGTACATTACCTTATAAGAATCCTATAATAGATGGTTAGAATTTCAAAGAGAACTTAGTGTATAATGATTTTATTTTATTATTATTTTAAAAAATTGAGATGAGCTTTTCCATATAATACTCAGGACAGCTGAGGATTCCTGCCAGAGACTTTTGACCAATCAGACTGGCAATTCTTTGTAAGGACCTAAGGATGTAGTTGCCTCCAGGGCAGGAACTAGTGATGGGTGGTGCTGTAGATAAAAACCTTGTCAGCTGCATTCAGGACAAGAGGTTTAATCCCCGTACTATTATCAATGTGGTTCAAAAGAACTAATTCATAAGACATGGTATTTAAATGAGTATTTAAATCTGGGTTCTAATGCAAATGCATTTGTCAACATGAAATTATATGTCTTTGTAGTTCTTTATGGCTCTTTGTCATATCTGTGGCAGATTTTAGATTTGAAAATTCTAATAAGTTAGAGTAATATTATTTTTAGTCTATGCTTTTTGTTTTTAGACTAGACCTAGCAGTATTCATTATGTACTCTTAACTCTGTGCCTAGGGATCTCTCCTAGTAGTACCAGAGATTGAACCGGAATCAGCATTGTACTATTTCTCCAGCTCCAATTATAGTCAGATTTAAAATGAGGTTTTGCGCTTGTAAATTTGCTTCCTTGGCAAAATTGCTATACATGATTTTATAGAATGTGTCTTTTTCAGCTAATAAATAGAAAATAAGTTGAAATCTAAATCAATGTCAATAAAAGCTACTTAGCTTTCTGACATCAATATTTTATTGATTACAACTCATTAGAATTTAATATACGTAGCTATTAATGTACATGAATATTCAAATATAAGCATATTTATGTGTTTGTGTATATTATCATAAGTTGAAACATGTAGTGTGTTTTATTATAGCATTTAGTATGTAAATTATACCATAATATTACAATACTTAAGTATTAATATTATTTGGAATTCATGTTTATTAGTAGCTAAATTATTTTAATTTAGTGAATATTTTAGAATATTTTTGGGAGAATTTTTTAATATTTTTAATTTTTTTTTAATTATTTTTTATTTTTTAATCATAGTGGTTTACATGATATTCACAGTAATATTCCATTTACAAATAAACATTGAATCAGGGGAATTCCCATCACCAAGTTGTTCTCCCTCCACCTCCATACCCATTCTGTCTCCCAAGTCCTCCACCCTCTCCCCAGGGACTTCTAGATTGAGTGACTGGTTTATCACCTGGTGATCTTATATCTGATTGGGCTTGGTGTCTCATTTTAAAGCAATGTATTTGATCCCTTAAGTGTGGTTTTTTCTAGTTATGGAAAGTGGAATATAGTACAAGTTTGAATCAACTTGAGACTTGTGGCAGTCACTGCCATACTTTTACCTATGGACAGTGAAAATCTTGACTATCAACTAGGAAGGGACCCTGGTTACTTATTAGGTGTGATGAAGTCATTAGAAGAATGCATATTCTAATGGTTTGAAATGTAGGAACAAAAGGAATTCCAATCCCATAGTAGGTGTAAGGTTCCAACCAGTAGAACTTCTAAATATTCCTCCTTAGAATTAGCTCTTCTCAACTTAAGTTTTGACAAAATTTCCTTGACTTCATTAAACTGAGATACTTTATTATGTGTTATATCAGGCAATATATTTTATAGAATGAATTTCAAGTCTGTACAGAGGAACTAGCTGATTTACGGTGGTATTACAGGTCTTTGGGAGGTATGAAATAGCTTACCGTATTTGTCGGCTTATAAGACAACTTTTGAATCGAAAAAAAGTCAATCAATATCGGGAGTCGTCTTATACGCCGAGTATATCCCAAAAAACGTCTCGATATGCTGCTGAACGAAAATCATCTGGATATTGCCTAGTCGAATTTTCCAACTCGATCCTGCACCAATCACTGCAGGGCTGCTCGAACCACCTCTCTAACCCGGGCAATCCAAGCATGTTTTTGATGCATGCAAATTAGACAATGTTCTGTACCCGAATCTACACTGTCAAAAGCCTGCTCAAATAGGCCAGAGTCAGAGAGGAAGTCTATTACCCTTGAACCTTTGCTTGTTGTGATTGCCTCACTGTGGTACATACAGGTGCTGTCTGATACAGCGAATATAGGCCTAAACCTGTTTTAACTGTAAAATTAGGGGGTTGTCTTATACAATCAGTCATCTTATACGCCGGCAAATACAGTATTGCCTCCATGGAGATGTGGAATTTATATATGACTTTCCAGGTAGTCATAGTATAGACAAGGTTCACATATTCATTCCTAGGAAAAGAATATCTTGAGCCTGAGAGGAAGTGGGGAAGAAGCTTGCTTTTGATCCTGCCATCTCTGGATTCCCTGGCAATGCATAGGGTTCCAAACATTCTCAGGAGTAAAGTAAGTCTTAATAACCGCCTGGTGTCCTCCTCCACCCAAAAAGCGCCTTGATCTGAGTCATACTGCTATCCTTAATGAAGCATTCATGGAATAGAAACTTGTGTGATGTTTATCTAGCATGACTTTGAAAATAATTTTCTTCATTGTTATTAAATTCCAATCTTGAAATGTCCTTGACATTCAAATACATTTACCGTTGCTTTTAAAGTTGTGTTTCAAAAACATAAAGTACTTCTGCTCTCTCTGATAAAACTTTCACAAGTCTTTTAAGCATATCGTCCATCCTGTTTGATGACCCACAGGAGGAATTTGCCTGAAGATTATGCTTTCCCCTGTTTCTTTTCCTAATAATTTGTAATACAAGTTCTAACATGAAATTAAAATTCTTTTATAATTTTATTATCTAGAAAGCGATTTTACAGTCTGCTGAGGATCCAGTGCTGAAGTACAGAACAGTGTACAAAATAATTCTTGTTTTAATACATTGCTATGGCTCTCAGAGGAACCACTGCTCAGCTCAGTTTATCATTAGCCTCTATATTACTCAGGTTTCCTAGTCTTTAATTCAAAATGAAAATTAAACAATATTCGTTTTGCCAGAGCAGTTCATAGAGAAATTGGTTTTAAAACCCTATATTTTTCAATTAGAAACACTTGTATTGTAAGCATGTCTAGTTTTCCTAATTGTTTAGAACCCAAATACTGGAAACCAGAAAACCTTCAGAGAATGAACTGAGCCCCAGAGTCCCCTTTGTAATACAGGCCATTACTACTGATGGGCACTATTTAAAACCTTGTGAAACCACTAAGCATATAGCAGGAAACCAAAATCAAACAATATCCTCCCCTAGTGATTTTTTTCAGAAGATTCAGAAAGCATTTTAGCTTATATATGAATTTAAAAGTGAGTATTTTTTAACTGAGGTTAATTATGATATTTTTGCTTATTTAGTTTTGGCCATTTTCATGTTCAGTTATCACAAATCCACATGGCGTGGCAGGAAGTAATGAGCTTTATTGGCTTTAAAAGAGTTGGATTAAGTTCACTACTCTATTATAGCGGTATAAGTTGCTTTGGTTACTCTTTGACTCAATATACTCGAACACAGGAAAAAAAGCATAGTACTTCATAGAATTGTAAGGACTTTAAGATAAAACATAAGTGAAAATACCTAGCATAAAATTTTGCATAGAGTAGGCAACTACATTATCTCTCTTCTTTTTGTCTATCAATTATTTTAAAATGGACTTGGTTTAAAATGAAAGCATAAAAATAGAGTCTCTTGAATTTTACTGCTGAAAATCAGGCTCAGATTCATAGATCAGATTTTATAATAGCTCACCAAGCCTTCAGGATTGATATTTCTATGGCATTAACAAAAGAAAAAAATGAATTTTTTCTTTCCTAGGCCTATTATTTTTTGATTCTTTTTTTGTTCACTTACTTACAGTGTATTTAAGTGGAAATCACTTTAAGCTCTTGAACCACCCTCTGAAAGCTTTACTAAATCCCACATTTTTGGTTTCACTACAGATATAGTTCTATGTCCTCTATCTTTGAAGTCTTTGAAGTATATCCATTGTAGGCTGAACCTGTGGTGAAGCCCAAACTGGTGGTTTTGACTGAACAAACCCATATATAGTGGGGACAGGTGAAAATAAAGAGGAATATGAGAGGGGGTAGTTTTTGCTTCTGCTTCTTGACCCCAGCCTCTCCCCACTCTTAGTCTCTTCAAACACTCCTGCTATAGTCACAGATATATCAAAGACCTCTCTCTACTATGGCTTTGGAGACACTGAGGCTGCAAGTGACTGCTTAACCAGACCATAGCTGTTCACTGCCTTGGGGAGTGAACTGAAGCATGAAGCATATTGGGAGGTCTTTAACTATACCCAATGATGTCTTGTTTCTTCACAATGAAGAGATTTGAATCAGGGTCATTAGATAGATTTAAAACATTTAAAAAATAATAAGCATGAAGTATTTATATTACATATGCTCATAAATATTATCATAAATTATATCAATACAAAAGTGATTAATATTTTGTACTTTCAGCATAATGTAGTTTTGCAATTTTGTAAATGTGTTTTTTTTGTCTTTAAAATAAATACAAGTAGCATTATACCAGTAGAATTTGTAAAATGAGTTTGGAAGTAATACAATATGAAGTTAATACCTAAACTAGATTATATTAATTCTTTGGCTCTAACTAGCTGGATTGCCTAAAATAAGTCATTTAGCCTTTTCATGACTTAATTTCCTCATCTATTAAATAGGCGTATTAAAGTGTTAATCTCTTAGTCTGTGGTGCATATTAAATATTGATGTGGAGAAATTTAAACATTATATAAATTAAATAATATATGAAGTAACTTAGAAAATAATCCTATATATTATAAATATATTGGATTTATTAATTTAAAATGTTTTTTTTCAGATTATATCTTTTGATATATTATTTTAAACACCCTGTCATTGCTCAGTGTAACTGTTCTATCATAAATTATTGCCTACATATGCCATTCTTTGTCTCTTGTTTATTAATGCTAACTTTAGTGAGAAATAGAAAAACTCAGAACACTAATATTTTTCACTCATTGCCTGAAAACAATATGCAAAATTGTCTCAAGATGATTACTCAAAAGAGTAATTTCTGGCTTACAGGATATTAAAATCAACAGATTTACTTGATGTTGCCAAATTTCTCTCCAAACAGTTGGACCAATTCATGTTCCTAATATCAGTGTATGAAAATTTCCGCTGCTTCACATCCTTGCCAATTTGAACATTTTCACCAATCTGGTGGGTGTGAAGTGGGAAGGAATGGCATATCATTATGTTTTATTAGTAATTGTGCTGAGATCTTTTTTCCTGTATTGTCCTTTTATGATTCTTCTTTTCCCATTCTCTTGATATAATTTTGTTTATATTTTTGTTTTGAAAAACATTCTTAAATATCTTATAATTATCTTTTGGTTATCTGGGTTGTAAACATTTGTTCCTCACTGTAACTTATCTTTTAACTTTTCAACTTTGATTACTTTACATTTTTCTACAAAAGTTAAAAATTTTACATGGGGACTTGACTTAGTCTTCGGTTAATCAGACATTGACCATCCAAAGTGGGGTCCTCAAACTTTTTAAACAGGGGACCAGTTCACTGTCCCTCAGACCATTTGAGGGCCAGACTATAGTAAAAACAAAAATTATGAACAAATTTCTATGCACACTGCATACCTCTTATTTTATTTATTTATTTTTTTTGTTTTTGGGTCACACCCGGCAGTGCTCAGGGGTTATCCTGGCTCCATGCTCAGAAATTGCTCCTGGCAGGCACAGGGGACCATATGGGGCACCAGGACTCGAACCAATGACCTTTTGCATGAAAGGCAAACGCCTTACCTCCATGCTATCTCCCGGGCCCCATACCTCTTATTTTGATGTGAAGAAACAAAA
>PVKC010030668.1:0-14755 GCA_004027635.1 Crocidura indochinensis
ATTTGCATCTTCCTGATGATTAATGATGAGGAGCATTTTTTCATGTGCCTTTTAGCCATCTGTATTTCTTTTTTATCAAAGTGTCTGTTCATTTCTTTTCCCCATTTTTTGATCGGATTGGATATTTTTTTCTTGTAAAGTTCTGTCAGTGCCCTGTATATTTTGGATATTAGTCCCTTATCTGATGGGTGTTGAGTGAATAGTTTCTCCCACTTGGTGGGTGACTTTTGTATCCTGGGCACTATTTCTTTTGAGGTGCAGAAACTTCTCAGTCTAATGTATTCCCATCTGTTGATCTCTGCGTCCACTTGTTTGGAAAGAGTAGTTTCCTCCTTGAAGATGCCCTTCGTCTCGATGTCATGGATTGTTTTACCGACGTGTTGTTCTATATACCTTATGGTATCAGGTCTGATATCGAGATCTTTAATCCATTTGGATTTCACCTTCATACATGATGTTAACTGGGGGTCTATGTTCGCTTTTTTGCAAGTGGCTAACCAGTTCTGCCAGCACCACTTGTTGAAGAGGTTTTCCCTGCTCCACTTAGGATTTCTTGCTCCTTTGTCAAAAAATAGGTACTTGTATGTCTGGGGGACAATGTCTGAGAATTCAAGCCTATTCCACTGATCTGAAGGTCTGTCTTTATTCCAATACCATGCTGTTTTGATAATTATTGCTTTATAGTACAGCTTAAAGTTGGGGAAAGTAATGCCTCCCATTTTCCTTTTCCTTAGGAGTACTTTAGCTATTCTAGGGTGTTTATTGTTCCAGATGAACTTCATAAGTGTTTGATCCACTTCTTTGAAGAATGTCATGGGTATCTTTATAGGGATCGCATTAAATCTGTATAATGCTTTGAGGAGTATTGCCATTTTAATGATGTTAATCCTGCCAATCCATGAGCAGGGTATATCTTTCCATTTCCGAGTATCCTCCCTTATTTCCTGGAGCAGGGCTTTATAATTTTCTTTGTATAGGTCCTTCGTATCTTTGATCAAGTTGACTCCAAGATATTTGATTTTGTGTGGTGCTATTGTGAATGGGATTGACTTCTTGATTTCCTTCTCTTCCCTATCATTGTTAGTGTATAAAAAGGCCATTGATTTCTTTGTGTTGATTTTATAGCCTGCCACCTTGCTATATGAATCTATTATTTCTAGAAGCTTTTTGGTAGACTCTTTAGGGTTTTCTAGGTAGAGTATCATGTCGTCTGCAAACAATGAGAGCTTAACTTCTTTGTTTCCTATCTGGATTCCCTTGATATCTTTTACTTGCCTGATCACTATAGCAAGAACTTCCAGTACTATGTTGAAGAGGAGTGGTGAGAGCGGACAGCCTTGTCTTGTACCAGAATTTAGAGGAAAGACGTTTAGTTTTTCTCCATTAAGGATAATATTTGCCATTGGCTTGTGGTAAGTGGCTTCAACTAGATTGAGAAAGGTTCCTTCTATTCCCATCTTGCTGAGAGTTTTGGTCAAGAATGGGTGTTGGACCTTATCAAATGCTTTCTCTGCATCTATTGATATGATTATGTTCTTTTTCTTTTTCTTCTTTTTGATGTTGTGTATGATGTTGATAGATTTACGGATGTTAAACCAACCCTGCATTCCTGGAATGAAGCCTACTTGATCGTAGTGTATGATCTTCTTGACGATGCATTGGATCCTATTCGCCAGGATTTTGTTGAAAATCTTAGTATCGGCATTCATCAGGGATATTGGTCTGTAATTTTCTTTTTTGGCAGCATCTCTATCCAGTTTTGATATCAAGATGATGTTAGCTTCATAAAAGCTGTTTGGGAGTATTCCCGTTTTTTCAATTTCATGAAACAACCTGGCTAGGATTGGTAGTAGCTCCTCTTGAAAGATTTGAAAAAATTCATTAGGAAATCCATCTGGGCCTGAGCTTTTCTTTTTGGGCAGATGTTTGATTACAGTTTCAATTTCCTCAGTGGTGATGGGGGCATTTAGATAATCTACCTCCTCCTTATTTAAATGTGGAAGGTTATATGTGTCCAAGAATTTTTCCATTTCTTCTAGGTTCTCATATTTAGTAGCATAAAGTTTCTCGAAGTATTTTCTGATTACCCTTTGTATCTCTGCAGTATCTGTCGTGATCTCCCCCTTTTCATTTCTAATACGTGTTATCAGATTTCTCTCTCTCTTTTTCTTTGTGAGTTTTGCCAATGGCCTATCAATCTTGTTTATTTTTTCAAAGAACCAACTTCTGCTTTCGTTAATCTTTAGGATTGATTTTCGGTTTTCCACTTCATTGAGTTCTGCTTTCAGCTTTGTAATTTCCTTCTGTCTCCCTATTTTTTGTTCCTTTCGTTGGTCATTTTCTAACCTTTTGAGCTGTATCATTAGGTTATTTAGGTAAGCCCCTTCTTCCTTCCTGATGTGTGCTTGTAGAGCTATAAATTTTCCTCTCAGGACCACTTTTGCTGTGTCCCATAGATTCTGGGTAGTGGTGTCTTCATTATCATTTGTTTCCAGGAAAGTTTTGATTTCCTTTTTGATTTGATCTCGGACCAACTGGCTGTTCAGTAGCATGATGTTCAATTTCCAGCTGATAATATTTTTCTTCTGTGTGGCTTTGTAGTTTACATCTAATTTCGGAGCCTTGTGGTCGGCAAAGGTAGCTTGCAAGATTTCTATCCCCTTGATTTTATGGAGGTATGTTTTATGTGTCAGCATATAGTCTATCCTGGAGAATGACCCATGTACATTGGAGAAGAATGTGTATCCAGGTTTTTTAGGATATAGTGTCCTATAAACATCTACTAGTCCTCTTTCTTCCATTTCTCCTTTCAGGACCAGTATTTTCTTGTTGGGTTTCATTCTGGTTGACCTATCGAGAGTTGATAGGGCGTTTTAAGGTCTCCCATAATTATTGTGTTATCATTGATTTTTTCTTTCAAATTTATCAGTAACTGTATTAAATAATTTGCTGGTCTCTCATTGGGTATATATATGTTTAATAGTCTGATTTCTTCCTGTTGCACATATCCATTAATTAGAACATAATGACTATCTTTGTCCCTTACCACTTTTCTGAGTATAAAGTTGGCGTCATCAGATATTAATATGGCCACCCCAGCTTTTTTGAAGGTATTGTTCGCTTCTATGACCTTCCTCAGCCCTTGATCCTGAGTCTATGTTTGCTCTGCCTATTCAAATGGGTTTCCTGCAGGCAGCAGAAGGTTGGTTTTAACTTTCTGACCCACTTTGCCACTCTGTGTCTTTTTTTTGTTTTGTTTTGTTTTGTTTTGTTTTGTTTTTGGGTCACACCCGGCAGTGCTCAGGGGTTACTCCTGGCTCCATGTTCAGAAATTGCTCCTGGCAATCACGGGGGACCATATGGGGCACCGGGATTCGAACCGATGACCTTTTGCATGAAAGGCAAACGCCTTACCTCCATGCTATCTCCCGGGCCCCCACTCTGTGTCTTTTAATTGGTGAATTAAGTCCATTAACATTGAGGGAGATGATTGTTATAGGGTTTGATGTCATCTTTGTAGATAAGTGTGCTGTGTTTGTTGGTCTCTCTTGTCTTAGAGTAGACCTGTCAGTTTTTCCTTTAAGGCTGGGTAATCTTTGGTGAAACTTTTAAGCTGCTGTTTATCCATGAAGCTATGTATACTTCCTTCAAACCTGAATGTGAGGCGGGCTGGGTGCAATATTCTCAGTGAGGCATTCATTTCTTTCAGTCTTGTCACAATATCCCACCACTGTCTTCTGGCCTTGACAGTTTCTTGTGACATGTCTGCTGTAAGTCTCAGGCATGCTCCTTTGAATATAATTTCCCTTTTTGATCTTGCTGCATTCAGTATTCTATCTCTATCTGTAGGATTTGTCATTGTAACGATGATGTGTCTGGGGGTGTTTTTCTTTGGGTCTCTTTTGGCTGGTACTTTTCGGGCATGCAGGATTTGATTGCATGTAGTCATTAACTCTGGTATTGTCTCTTTGATGATGTCTTCGACAGTTGATTCTTCCTGGTGATCTTCTACTTGGGTCTCTGGGACTCCAATGATTCTTATGTTGTTTCTTTTGGGTTTATCAAAGACTTCAATTTTCATCTGTTCTCATTCCTTGAGTACTTTTTCCATTGCCTGATCGTTTGTCATAAGTTTCTTTTCCCATTTCTTCTGCTGTGTTGAGTTTTTGTGCATCACATCTTCCAGTACTCCAATTCTCTCTTCAGCTGCTGATACCCTGGTGTCGAGGGCATCCATTGAGGTTTTCAGTTGAGCTACTGTGTTTTTCAGACCTGCTATTTCAGTTTGGAGTTTTCTGAGTTCTGTCTTTGTGTTCTGTTCTGATCGATCTATGCTTTCTTGGAGTTTTACAAACATTTCCATATTTCTATTTTAAGTTCCTTATCTGAGAATTTAAACAGAGCTGTTGTTATTTTTAAGGTCATCCAAACCACCATCCTCATTCTCGGTTCATAGTGTTTGCCTATGAGCTTTCCGCATTGTCACGCCAGTAGTGTGGTTATTCCTGCATTTTGTGATGGGGTTTATTGGTTAGAAAGAGCTCTTCTGGGGCTCCAAGAATTCAGAAAAGACAGCAGCACAGTAAAAGACTCCCCTCAGTCCACAGTTCCCCCAGCAGAGTGCAGTAGGGCGGAGTCTCCCGTAGAAAGAGCAACCAGCTCTCCAATTGGGAATCTCCTCAGCCAGCTGGTTCTTACTCACTCATTAGCCAGCTGGCAGCCCCAGCATGCAGTGACCTCTGAATTCACTTCCCAGGACTCTGGTCTTTGGGGAGAGCTCCAAGAATTCAGAAAAGACAGCAGCACAGAAAGATTCCCCTTAGTCCACAGTTCCCCCAGCAGAGCCTAAGTTGCATTTCTTAATCTTGCTTTTACTCTCTGAAGAGAATTCTGCTAAATTGAGGTCTTCTAAAGGAAAATCCACATAAGTGTGCAGTTTTTTTAAATTTGTTTGCCATCAAAAGCAAAATGTTTCAAGTGTATTATTAGTACTGGTGGCAGTTTCCATAAATATGTTTTCTTTAAAGAATTTCTTCTTGGGGGCCGGGCAGTGGCGCTGGAGGTAAGGTGCCTGCCTTGCCTTGTGCTAACCTAGGACGGACCGCGGTTCGATCCCCTGGTTCCCCATATTGTCCCCCGTGCCTGCCAGTAGCGACTTCTGAGCGAATAGCCAGGAGTAACCCCTGAGCGTCACCGGGTGTGGCACAAAAACAAAACAAAACAAAAAAAACAAACAAAAAAACCCCCAAAAACTATTCATGTAGGCCCCTTCTTTTTTCCTGATGTGAAAATTCAGAAAACAATCTGAAACATCAACTAAAGCAAAAGTTGGTTCTTTCAAAAATAAACAAGATTGATAAAATACTGGCAAAACTCAGAAAGAAATTGAGAGAGATAAACTTGATTAACCAGATAGGAAATGAAAAGTGGCAGTTTACTACAGATATTGCAGAGATTCAAAGGGTAATCAGAGATTACTTTGAGTAACTCTATGCCACGAAACATGAGAACATGGCAGAAATGGACAAATTCTTGGACTCTTATAATCTTCCATGTTTAAATAAGGATGATATAGCATATCTAACAATCCCATCACTAAAAAGAAAATTAAAATGGTGATCAAAAATATTTCCAAACACAAAAGCCTGTGCTAGCTGGGTTCACTAATGAAATTTTCAAACCTTTCAAGAGGAACTTCTACCAATACTTTTAAGGCTGTTTCATAAAATTGAAGAAACAGGAACACTTCCAAATAGCTTTTATGAAGCCAAGATCACCTTAATACAGAAACCAGACAGAGATACTGTCAAAAAAGAAAATTAAGACCAATATCCCTGATGAACACAGATGCAAAGATCCTCAACAAAATTCTGACAAATAGAATTCAATACATCTTCAAGAAGGTCATCCACCACGGCCAAGTAGGATTTATCCCAGGAATGCAAGGATGGTTTAACACACATAAATCAATCAACAAAATACACTATATCAACAAAAAGAAAAGCAAAAAATCATATTATATCAATAGATGCAGAGAAAGCACTCAATAAGGTCCAACACCCATAGGAAGAAAATAAACTGTTCTGAATATAGACAAGGCCATCTACCACAAGCCAATGGTGAATAATATCAATAAAGATAAACTAATTGTTTTTAACCTAAAATCTGTTACAAGACTGCCCTCTCTCCACTCCTATTTAACATAGTGCCAGAAGTACTTTTCATAGTGATCAGGCAAGAAAAAGATAACAAGGACATCCAGAAAGGTAAGGAAGAATTCAAGCTCACACTATTTGCAGATGACATGATACTATATTTATAAAACCTTAAAGACTCTGTCAAAAAGCTTCTAGAAACAATGGATTCATATAGCAAAGTGGCAGGCTACAAAATTGTAAGCAAAAGTCAATGGCCTTCTTATACATTAATAATGATAGAGAAGAAATGAACATTAAAAACAATCCCATTCACATTAGTGCCCCACAAACTGAAATATATTTGGATCAACTTAACTAAAGAGGTGAAGGAACTATAAAAAGAAAACTACAAAAGCCTGCTTCAAAAACTAAAATAGGACATAAGGAAATGGAGACACATACCCTGCTCATGAATTGGCAAGATTACTATCATTGAAATGGCAATACTCCCCAAAGCATTGTACAGATTAAATTCAATCCCTCTAAAGATACTCATGATATTTTTCAAATAAGTGGATCAAACACTCCTGATATTCATTTGGAACAATAATCACCCACGAATAGCTAAAGCAATCTTTGGGAAAAATATGTTAGACATTACTTTCCCAATTTTAAACTGTAATACAAAGTAATAGTTATCAAAGCAGCATGGTCTTGAAAGACAGATTCTCAAATCAGTAGACTAGACTTGAGTATTCAGAGAATGTTCTCACACACAGAAAATCAACTAATCTTTGATAAAGGGGCAAGAAATCCAAAATAGAGCAACGAAAGCTTCTTCAACAAGTGGTGTTGGCACAACTGAGTAGCCACTTGCAAAAAAGCAAACTCAGACCCCCAGATAACACCATGCACAAGGATAAAATCCAAATGGATTAAAGACCTTGATATCAGGCCTGAAGCCATAAGGTATAAAGAACAACACTTGGATAAAACTCTTAATGGCATTGAGCCTATAGGCATCTTCAAAGAGGAAACAGAACTCTCCAAATGAGTGGGGGCAGAGATAAACAAATGAGACTATATTAAGATGACAAGCTTATGCACTTAAAGGAAATAGTGCTTATGATACAAAAGCCACCCACAGAATGGGAGAAAGTATTCACTCAATACCATCAGACAAGGGGCTAATATCAAAAACATACAAGGTACTAATAGAACTTAATAAGAAAAAATAATCTAACCCCATCAAAAATGTGGAGAAGAAATGAGCAGACATTTCCTCAAAGAAGAAATACAAATGACCAAAAAACACATGAAAAATGCTCCACATCACTAATCATCAGGAGTTGCAAATCAAAATTACAATGAGATACCATCTCACACAACAGAGATAGAACATGTCACAAAGAACAAGATCAGTGCTGGTGGGAATGTGGAGAGAAAGTAACTCAGTGCATTCTTTATGGAAAGCAATATGAAGATTCCTCAAAAAACTGGAAATTAAACTCCCATATGATCCAGCTATTCCACTCCTAGGGATATACCAGAGGAACAAAAATCATACATAAAATCATACATAAAATACATAAAAATCATACATAAATCTTTTACTCACACATATATTCACTGCAGCACTATTTACAATAGGCAGACTCTGGTTACAAGTAAGATGTCCTTCAGCAGATGAATGACTAAAGAAACTGTGGTACATTTACAGCATGGAATATTATGCAAACATAAGGACAAATGAAGTCATAAAATTTTTCTATACATGTATGGACATAGAATCTACTATGCTGAGTGAAATAAGTCAGAGAGACAGTTAAACACATAATAGTCTCACTCATCTATGGGTTTTTAAGAAAAATTAGATAAATTACTGTAATAAGGCCCTGGGAGAGTAAAGGCTGGAAGGTCCGAATGAGTGACTCAGAATTTGAAGCTTAATATAAAGATTCATGAACGATGTTAGGGAAATAACTACATTAACAACTAGTATGACAATGTTAAAGAATGAGAGAAGTAGAATGCCTGTTGGGAATACAGGCAAGGGTAGGGGAGGAAGGGGGAAGTTGTTGGTGGGAATATTGCACTGTTCAGGGCAGATATTCTGTTTATGATTGAAACCCAACTACAAATATTCTTGTAATCATGATGCTTAAATAAAGATATATATATATATGTATATGTATATATATATAAACATGCTAAAATTTGCACTGTACTATATTTTTGTAAACATTAGCATAATCTTTTCTTCATATCTTTGTTAACTCAGTTGGGGCCTTTAGTCTCCCATTTGTCTTTTAAGCAATGGAATCAAAGCAATTTTTTTCTATAGAATACCTACTATTTAATATCTTACGATGTTATTTTCAGTGACTTTTTCTCATGAAGAACTTAGAGGAATTGACTAAGTGTTTTGCCTCTTATCAGATGAATTTATTTTGTCTTTGAAAATTATTTTATTTCTTCTCTCAGAAATAAGCATTATTTGATAAATAAGATAAAGTGCAGGGATTATTTTTAATTTTTTCCATTCTTTTCTGCTTCTTAAAGTTTATTTTAGCTTTTTTATATAATTTTGATACCTATGTGAATTACAAGTTTTTTACAGTTGTATTTAAAGTGCATGATGACAGTGAATTGGTGCCATTCTCACCACCAGTGTTGACCTCCCTACACTATAGTTCCGAGCATGCATTTACCACATCCCTTAGCCCCCTTGACTGCTATTGCACCAGATCACTTTGGTATATTGCTTGTTATAGTTTAGGTGTCATGATTTTATTGTTATTGACTTTGGTTTGGGTTTTTAGGTCTGACCACTATTTATTTCCACTCATTGCTCTTGAGTCCACGTGACCTTAGGTACCATCTACTTTTTTTTTCTCAATTTGTAGGAAGACAGAAATACGAGTCAGAACAAGATGATTCATATTCTATGGTTCTGAAGAAAATGGGAGCCCCTTTCTAGAAGCTATAAATATAAATTAAATTAATAGAAAAATAAAAAGGAAGAAAAATGGGGCATATATGGCAAGTTTTTTTTCCCATAGGCACAGTAAACATTGGGAAAATTAGAAAGGAAATTCTCTTTGACTAAGAGATACAGGGTGACTTTAACCTTGAAGCATATTGTCATGAGATCGACTACAGGCTCCAGACATGTTAGTTGTCAAACCCAAGGTCTGTTTTTATGGTTCCAGGAAATGCTTTTCTCTGTCACGGTTGTCAAAGTTAGTCCTCTCTAATTAGAGATCTTGGTTTTTGCACAGATCCTAGGACGAAGCCTAAGGATAGAGTCTTTTTTATGGTCCCAGGAAAAGTTCTGCTCAGTTAAGGTTGTTATAGTCAGTCTTCTGTAATTAGTGATCTTGGGTTTTGCACAGATATTAGGATGGTGAGTCTTCTGATTTCATCTCACTGTTAGGTGCTGAAGTAGATAGAGCAACCTGCACTTTCATCAAGATTGTTGCTGTTTTATCATTGCCTAGGTGTCATATGAATCTTACCTTGGCTCAAGTCGGTGCCAGAGTAGTATTAGGGCCTCTCCTAAAGGGAGTTTGATTCTGGTGCAAGTACAGGGAAATGTGCCAGTTCTAAGGTTGGTATCTATCTGGGGTTTAGGGTTGGATGGTCAATGTCTGATCACAATAGATTTGACTCAAGTTCCCATGACAAATGTTGATGGTGGAAGGCACCCCTGTATTATAAAATTTATGGGTTATTATCCCTATTAATAAGAACTTTCTATACATAAGATTTCCCCATTTTAGTGTGTCTGTGCAAAAAAGGAATGAGGCCATATTATATTATTGGTGCATTTGGAGGTAAAATGACAAGTTATACAAACTCTGTGCCCTTGTTTTGACCTAACTCTTATTCCAAACAAGAAACTATAATTTTTTTACTAAGCAGAATCAAAACAAGCAAAAAAAGAAAAGCAAAGAAAAGAAAGGGATGGAGGAGGCTACCATTATATATAGAAACAAACACACTACAAGTTTAACTTTTTTTTTTAACTTCATACATGATGTAAGCTGGGGGGTCTAAATTCGCTTTTTTGCAAGTGGCTAGCCAGTTTTCCCAACACCACTTGTTGAAGAGACTTTCTTTGCTCCATTTAGGATTTCTTGCTCCTTTATCAAAGATTTGGTGATTGTATGTCTGGGGAACATTCTCTGAGTACTCAAGCGAATTCAAATGATCTGAGGGTCTGTCTTTATTCCAATAGCATGCTATTTTGATAGCTACTGCTTTGTAATACAGTTTAAATTTGGGGAAAGTAATGCCTCCCATGTTCTTTTCCCAATGATTGCTTTAGCTATTCGAGGGTGTTTATTGTTCTAAATGAATTTCAAAAGTGCTTGATCCACTTCTTTGAAGAATGTCATGGATATTTTTAGAAGGATGACTTTAAGTCTGTACAATGCTTCGGGGAGTTATTGCCATTTTAATGATGTTGTATCTACCAATCCATGAGTAGTGTTTCCATTTCCATGTGTCCGCTCTTATTTCTTGGGGCAGAATTTTATAGTTTTCTTTGTATAGGTCCTTCACATCTTTAGGCAAGTTAAATCCAAGATATTTGAGTTTGTGTGGCACTAATGTGAATGGGCTTGTTTTCTTAATGTCCATTACTTCCCTATTATTATTGGTGTATAGAAAGACCATTGATTTTTTGTGTAAATTTTGTAGCCTGCCACCTTGCTATATGAGTCTATTGTTTCTAGAAGCTGTTTTGGTAGAGTCTTTAGGGTTTCTAAGTAGAGTATCATGTCATCTGCAAAGAGTGAAAGCTTGACTTCTTCCTTTCCTATCTGGATTCCCTTGATATCTTTTTCTTGTCTGCTCGCTACAACAAGTAGTTCCAGGGCTATGTTGAATAGGAGTGGTGAGAGAGGACAGCCTTCCAGCTAACGTCATGTATGAAGGTAAAATCCAAATGGATTAAAGACCTCGGTATCAGACTTGATACTGTAAGGTATATAGAACAACATGTAGGTTAGACACTCCATGACATTGAGACTAAAGGTGTCTTCAAGGAGGAAACTGCACTCTCCAAACAAGTGAAAGCAGAGATTAACAGATGGGACTATATTAAGCTGAGAAGCTTCTGAACTTCGAAGGAAATAGTGGCCAGGATACAAAAACCACCCACTGAATGGGAGAAACTATTCACCCAAAACCCATCAGATAAGGGGATAATATCCAAAATATGCAAGGCACTGACAGAACTTTACAGGAAACAAAAACCTAATTCCATCAAAAAATGGGGAGAAGAAATGGACAGACACTTTGACAGAAAGAAGAAATACAAATGGCCAAAAGGCACATGAAATAATGCTCCACATCACTAATCATCAGGGAGATGCAAATTAAAAATCCATGAGGTACCATCTCACACCACAGAGATTGGCACACATCACAAAGAATGAGAACAAACAGTGTTGGCGGGGATGTAGAGAGAAAGGAACTCTTATCCACTGCTGATGGGAATGCCGTCTAGTTCAACCTTTCTGGAAAGTGATATGAAGAGTCCTCCAAGAACTGGAAATTGAGCTCCCACATGATCCAGCTATACCACTCCTAGGAATATACCCTAGGAACACAAAAATACAATACAAAAATCCCTCCCTTACACCTGCATTTATTGCAGCACTATTTACCTTAGCAAGACTCTGGAAACAACCAAGATGCCCTTCAACAGACGAATGGCTAAAGAAACTGTGATACATACACACAATAGAATATTATGCAGCCGTCAGTAAAGATGAAGTCATGAAAATTTCCTATACATTGATGTACATGGAATTTATTATGCTGAATGAAATAAGTCAGAGAGAGAGAGAGAGAGAAAGATGCAGAATAGTCTCACTCATCTATGCGTTTTAAGAAAAATGAAAGACATTTCTCAACAATTTTCAGAGACAAAAGAGAGGAGGGCTGGACGTTACAGCCCAGTTCATGAACCTCACCACAAAGAGTGATGAGTTTAGTTAGAGAAATAACTACATTGCGAACTATCTTAACAATGAGAATGTATGATGGAAATAGAAAGCCTGTCTAGATTACAGGTGGGAGTGGGGTGGGGAGGAAGGATATTTGGAACATTGGTGGTGGGAATGTTGCACTGGTGATGGGGGTGTCCTCTTATATGACTGAAAACCATCCACAATCATGTTTGTAACCAAGGTGTTTAAATAAAAAATATTATTAAAAAATAAAAATAAATACAAATTTAACTATTAAGGAAATAGACATACAAAGAAAATTAAACATCCCCATTAAGTTTTGACATAGTCTGAAGAGAAGATAAGATCCAGATCACATTTTCTTTCTTTTTATATTTAAGCAAAATGTTACTATTTTATTAAGCTTCTACAGTATAGGCATAATCTGTACATATTAAGTTCAAAACTTATCACTGTCTTAGCAATAATATTCAATCATTCAACAAATCCATTAAGCCGTTTACCAGGGCCTAAATCTCTGGAGAAAATCCCAATTAAAAATATTTGCCCTCATAAAAATTAAAATTTATAATTTAGGATTACAAATTACAATTTACAAAATAGGATAAGGGGACTAGAGAGGTAATTCAAAGAACCAGAGCTAACACTTTTAATGCTGGTGTCCAAGTCCAATCCCCAGCACTGCACAGACCTCTGAGTACTGAGCCAAGATTATCTCTCAATACTGTTGGATATGGCCAAATATTTTTTCTTTATTTAAAACCAAGCCTCCCAGCACTCTCCCGGCTTGGGAGAAAGCCTCTGGCACGTTGTTCCCCAAACCCCCATGCCTGGCAACAGTTGCATAACCTCAGCTTTTCTGATTAGCTCACTGTGAAAATTTCTAATTTCAGTCGTCTGCTTTAGATTGTTTCTTACAATGTGAGGTAATGGAAATCAGGGGTTACAAGGGTTCACTCCGCAGCTGCGCTTTTTGGGTGCGGGTCCTGAAGAGGTTACTGTCCTTGTTGTTCAGAGATCGGCTCAGCAGAAAAGAGGCAGAGAGCATGGCCGGTGTTTTTTAAAAGTCTCTGGGTTCCCAATCATCCAGCTCGATTGGCCCCACGCAGATCACATTTTCGTCCTACACTGTGGTCTTATAGAGTGTGAGAAATGGTTTGCAGTAGTAAGGGATCAGGTAGTGTCCTCAAGCTGGAGTTCCCACTGTAGCTGAATCCAATAACAAGCAACAGTCCACATTGAGGGGTTGGATTTTTTTTCTTGTTCTATGTTTTTCTTGTTTCTATGTTCTGTCAGTACCTTGTATATCTTAGATATTAGACCCTTATCTGATAGGTATTGTGTGAATAATTTTCTCCCATTCGATGGGTGGCCTTTGTAATCTATTCACTATTTGATTTGCAGTGCAGAAGATTCTCAGCTTAATATAGTCCCATGTGATTATCTGCACTTCCAATTGTTTGGGCAGTGCTTTTTTCTCTTTGAAGATGCCTTTAGTTTCAATGTCATGGAGTGTTTTACCTACATTTTCTTCTATATATTTTCCATATATCTTATGGTTTCAGGTCTGATATCAAGGACTTTACTCCATTTGGATTTGACCTTTGTGCATGGTATTAGATGGAGGTCCGAGTTTACATTTTTACATGTGTCTATTGATTGATTATATTGATTTTGTTTTTCTTTCTTGTTGATATTGTATATAATGTTGATTGATTTCTGTATGTTAAACCATTCTTGTATTCCTGTGATGAAACCTACTTGGTAATAGTGAATGACCTTCTTAATGAGGCATTAAATACTGTTTACCAGAATTTTGTTGAGTATCTTTGCATCTGTGTTTGTCAGGGATATTGGTCTGTATCTTCATTTTTTTGCTACATCTCATTATGGTTTTGGTATCAAGGTGATGTTAGTTTTGTAAAAACTATTTGGGAGTGTTCCTGATTCTTCAATTTCATGAAAGAGCCTGGCAATGATAGGTAGAACTTCCTCTTGAAACGTTTGAAAGAAATCACACGAATATAAACAAGCTCTTGTCCACTAGGGATAAGAACTCATACTTATTTACAATACATGGGAAGCTCCCACCTGGAAAATATGTCATGTGGACCTATCATAGACCCCAGGAGATTAGACACCGACTGTTCAGCCTAGAATCCTGAATCCCAGATATAGAAATGACACAGTTCTACACAACAGCTCCAGGAACCAAATCCCATCCGGGACAGCCTGAATACTGCTCAAACGCCAACATGTGCCAGCTCGACTATGCTACAAATGGACATAAAAACAGGATACGGGAGGCCGGGCGGTGACGCTGGAGGTAAGGTACCTGCCGTACTTGCGCTAGCCCTGGTCCCCCATATGGTCCCCCAGGCCAGGGGTGACTCCTGAGCACATAGCCAGGAGTAACCCCTGAGCATCACTGGGTGTGGCCCAAAAACCAAAAAAAAAAAAAAAAAAAAAAAGAAGAACAGGATACCTTACCAACTAATGATAAGACAAAAGCAGAAGACTGGTCACACTTTGGGCTGTGCAAAAGCCAAGAACGTGATCTACAGAAGACTGGCGGATAGAAACACGACTGGGCAATATGTAAGGTGGGACCAGAAAGAAAACCCTAGTCTAGGCTTT
>PVKC010030669.1:0-14688 GCA_004027635.1 Crocidura indochinensis
CTTCCTTCCTTCCTTCCTTCCTTCCTTCCTTCCTTCCTTCCTTCCTTCCTTCCTTCCTTCCTTCCTTCCTTCTTCCTTCCTTCCTTCCTTCTTCCTTCCTTCCTTTCTACCTTCTTTTTTGTTTTGGACCACACCCAGTATCACTCAGGAGTTATTCCTGACTATGCACTAAGAAATCACTCCTGGATTTGGGGACCATGTGGGACACCAGGAATCAAAGCGTAATCAGTCCTGGGTCAGCCGCTTGCAAGGCAAATGCCCTACTACTGTGCTACGACTCAGGCCTGAAGGTAATTTTCAATCAATCTTTACATATAGGGGTGGGGAATGATGGAGCAGCAGTAGGGCATTTGTTTTGCACGAGGTTGATCTCCCAGGGTCTCATATGTTACCCCAAGCTAAGAGCATTTTCTGAATGCATAGCCAGTAGTAACTCCCGAGCGTCACCGGGTGTGACCCAAAATTTAAAAAAATTAACAACTCTACATATGAATCAAAACTGAAACCTTAAATGCAAATTTAATTTAATCTATTTTTTATTAAGGAGGTTAAGTATTCAGGAAGCATTATTAGTAATATAATTTTAGATGGTAGATGACTTTTTCCTACAATTTGCTAAACTAGTATAGCAATTTCAATGACTATATTGGCAATGATAAGGACAAAATTTTACAGTTAACTTAGATTAAATATCAATTTATCCTAAAGCCTTATATAAAGTAAAACCAAGTTTGAGAGTTCCTTTAGCACCTGACTTGTCACTGTCACTGTCACATTACAGGGAGGAAATATGTCTGGTCATTTATCTATTCCTATGAGCAAAAAAAGGATCTAAGTGCAAATAGTGGATTTATTGACAGTTGAAGAGTAAACTCTCTAAGATAAAAGAGACACTGTAAACTTCTTAAAATATAAATATTATATCCATTTTATCTAAAGAATAAAATCATTGCAAAAGACTGTAAAACAAAAAACGAGTAGCTGTCATATTGTAAAATAACCCCTCTCAATAAGTATATTTCTTTTCTTTTCTTTCTTTCTTTCTTTCTTATTTTTTTTTAGGCCACATCTGGCAACACTCAGGGATTACTCCTGGCTACATGCTCATAAATCACTCTTGGTTTGGGGGATCATATGGAATACATAGGTCTATCCTGGATCAGTCACATGCAAGGCGAAGCCCGAACACTGTGCTATTGCTCTAGCTCCAGGTAAATATTTCTAAGTAGATATAGATGCAAAAGATACCACTTATCAAAAATAAGAAATGAAATGAAATGCAATATACAGCTTCTATAAGTCTAAGGTCCCAATTAGTCAATTCAACTTCTGCCATGAATTTAGTTGTATAAATTAAAAAATAATTCATGACAGCATATCACTGAATTTAAAAACTGTAATGAGGTATAGGTTAGTTTGAGTTTAAATATAGTTTGAGTTTAAGCATTGAGTAAATTCTCTGATATACTACAATGTACCTAGCTATCATAAAATATATCAAACTAGACTTTTTTAAAAGAAAAATTATTCAGCAAAATTAGTCTATAAAAAGGGATAAATATTTTAAAATTTGGGACATTGTAGATATTTCTATTTTGAAAATTACTTTGGTCTCTGTGTTGTTAATCATACAATGCATAATTAATTTTGTTCCCTTAAATTAAATGCATAATATGGTTAGGTATAGACTCAATCAACTGATATGAAACAGACTTACAGATTTAAAACAATGAAGTCTGAAGAAAAAGCTAGCATGTGTGAAGGACATGGGGCACACAAAAAGCTGAAGGTACAGTAGAGAAAAAGCTACATTATCTTTTCCTATGTAAGTATATCATCTATATAGAGGTCACATACTAAAGTAATTTAAATACTATGAATAGTAATATCTATTTTCTAAAAAGTTTATTTATCTAGTTAACATATCTATTCTCTATACTCAAGAATCTAAAAATGTGGGGCCAGAGAGATAACATGGAGGTGGGTCATTTGCTTTGCATTCAGAAGGTCAGTGGTTTGAATCCCAGCAATCTGTATGGTCTGGTGAGCCTGACAGGAGATATTTCTGAGCCTAGAGTCAGGAGTAACCCCTGAGCACTTCCGGGTGTGACCCAAAAATCAAAAAACAAAAAAAAAGTATCTAAAAATAAAAATGTTATTTAATAGACAAATCTATATGGTAGAAAGAAAAGAGGGTTAAAAAGATCATTAGAAAAAAATTAGGATAAACAGTTCTGAGATAGCTATGTATATGATATGTTTCAAAAACTGATATAGATTCTTTCTAAGAAAAGAAGATGAACTATAGAGATGCGACATTTCTAAGAGAAATGTAGAATAATATTGATCATATGTCACTGAAGAAAATATGTCAATGAGTATATATTTGAGAGTTTTGAATATTGACTATTGAGATCAGTATTCTGTAAGCAAAAATGTTATGCTCTCTCTTTTTATCTATCCACAACTTTACGTGGCAAAACTATGGTATAACTTTCATGTATTTTATAAAAAAAAATATATATATATACATATATATATATATATATGAATATATCAAAGCTGGGAAGACCATGATGGTGATGCAGGAGATTTACTGATTAATGTCTCAGTAAAACTGCTACTAATAGACTAGAAAGAGAAGACCAAGAGATAATTTGACAGGTGGGATAAAAATAAAGTACAGATTATATTAGAGGAAATACAGAAAGATAGAGGAAGGTGAAAAATTTAACTTTTAAACCTAGAAAAAATAAAGCAAGGACACATGCAAAGTCAAATATATTGGGAGAAAATTAAAAATGTTATAATTACATACAAACTAGACCATCTTTTAGCATAAACAGTGAAACTGGGGTGCTCCACATAGGCCAGAGCACTGGCGAGAAAGAAGAAGAACTGCATTAGACTGGTATTTTTCAAACTTATCCAAATCCCTCCAAATCTTGTCCCTCTAAATCTTGCTTCTTCTCTGTGCTCCCTGTGTTCGTTCCATCATGCCAGTTGCCCCCCTCCCCAGTCTTCTATGGCCTCCAGTTATGCAATGCATTTTGCTTATGGTGCCCATGTAATAATATCCTGGGGGCCAAGAGGGCCATACACTTAATAACTGAGAAATCTGCTCTATGCTATATTCCCTTTTCTATAGCATTGCTGCTCTAGAATACATGTCCCCTCTAACAATACCAAGCAGTAAGTGCATTGCCAGTGAACATGTCAAGTCTCAGACCTAAGAAACTTAGAAGAGAGACAGAAGAGTTGCTACAAACACAAACCAGGTCTTAGCATCAATAAATTTCTGACAACAGTTGGAAATCACCATGAGCTATCCCACTATGCCACAGCTGACATAACAACTAAAAATAAAATGCTTAAGTACCTTTTAAAGCCAGTAGAAATCAAATGAAAAATAAGTTTTTAAGAAAATAAAATGAAAGCACTTTATAACCTGCTAGGAAAGTAATAGTAGTTCTTTTTTAGTTGTAGAACCTCATAAAAAGGAGAAAAAATCTAAAGTAAAAATCGCCAACCAAACAATGTAATGTATGACAACTTGAGATCTAAAAGAAATGACATACGAGAGCAACTCTCTAAAATATATCCTCAAAGACATTAGTTTAACTTTTTACCAGCTATAAATTACTATAAAACATACTAAAATCAGAAAAATCACATGTTTCAGAAAATTAAACTGAACAACATCAAAATAGAAAAAATAAATAAAATATAATGATAATATAAATATAATCGAAAAAATAACTTGTGAGGGCCAGAGTGACAGAACAGCAAGTAGGGCATTTGCCTTGCATGTAGCCAAGCCGGGTTTCATCCCCTGAGTCTGCCAGGGGTAAATTCTAAAAATTAGAGCCAAGACTAACTCCTGAGTATTGCTGGTATGATCCCAAAATAAGAAACAAACAAACATAAAAAGCCAACAACCATCTATATTGAAACTTTAATTAATTAAGAAAATAAAAGATGACTTTAGAATATGAGAAACTTAATAAGTGAGACTGGAACTCCAGAGAGAACAGAATGATTGGTTACTTTGGCATGCACTCTTTGGATACAAGAACCTAGGGTCAAGCCCAGAAACTGTATGGTCTTGCAAGGATTGCTGGGTTACAGATCACCATATTAGTCCCTGAGCATTATCATGTTGTCCAAAACCAACCCATCTCCTTCTCCACACACCTATAAAGATATCTCTAGAGAAGTGTCTGAAAACAAAAAAAATCATAGTGAGAAACATATCTTGTTTAAATTACTCGTATGAGGACAATGGTAAGTTCTTCAGAAATATGAACTATAAGAGACAACTTAGTAATTGTTACTATTATTATTTTGGGGTCCCCATCCTTTGGTCAGGTGTTTTTCTTGACTTTATAGTCAATCATTATTCTTGATAGTATTCTAGGACCATATTGGATGCCTAGGATCTGGGGTCAACTGTTTGCCAGGCAAATACTCCACCACTATGCTATAGCTCTGGATCCTTAATTATTATTGATTATGAATAATTATTAACAATATGTCAGGTAAAAGGTCAGTAAAACAGATAATTAATTATACATATGCAGTATTCCAAATCTTAAGTTTGAAGAAATTGAAATTGAAATTCTGAATGGATTCACTTTAAGAAAATTAAAATTGGGTCAGGAGTAGTAGCACAGTGTTAGGACATTTGCCTTGCATGCGACTGACCCAGGATGTATGAAGGTTCTATCCCCAGCAATGCATATTGTGCCTTGAGCCAGGAGCAATTTCTGAGCACAGAGCCAGGAGTAACCTCTGAGCACTGCCAGGTGTGGCCTATTTTCCCCCACCCCCCCTAAAAAATAAAAAACAAACAAAAATTGAAATCATAGTAAAATATTTTCTAAAACAAAGTCATGATTTGGTAACTTAACTAGTATATTCCACAAAGTTTTCAAAAGACAATACTTATAATTTAAAAATTCTCTTTAAAATTCAAAAGGGTAAATTTCTGAATCTACTTACAAAGCAAGGCCTGATTCTGATTCAGCTAAGGATATAACACACATATGCACACACATGTCTTTGAGAAACTTACATGCAAAATTTTAACCAAAAACTAGCAAATGGTTGTGGCTGGAGAAGTGGCACAAGCAGTAGGGTGTCTGCGTTGCTTGTGCTAACCTAGGAGAACTGCGGTTCAATCCTCCAGCGTCCCATATGGTCCTCCAAGTAAGGAGCGATTTCTGAGTGCATAACCAGGAGTAACCCCTGAGCATCACCAGGTGTGGCCCAAAACCAAACTAAAACAAAACAAAATAATTAACAACTGAAATTTGACAATACATTAAGAGAATGATACATCATAATCAAGTGCGATTTATTTTAGGATTGAAATAAAATCCAGCAAATACATTTACAATGATCGACCAAGAATCAAAGATAAAAATCAAAGATCATTTCAAAAATGAAATAAGAATTTGACAATAGTCAGCACACATTCATGATAAAAATCCTCAACGAAGCACAATTTTTTTTTTGTTCATTTTGTTTTGGGGCCACATCCAGTGGTGTTCAGGATTTACTGCTGGCACTGTTTTCAGAAATCAGTCCTGGTAGTTCTCTGAGTATGCTGGGGAGTGAGCCTGGTTGATTTCATGCAAGTCAAATACCCTACACACTGTTCAATAGCTCAGGCCCCTCAATATTATGCTTTTAGTAGAAATATTTCTCAAAATAAAATGGTCATGCATGACAACTATCAAAATCTTACTCAAGACAGAGTAAAGAAAAAATACCTGAAATATTTCCTCTAAAATTATGAACAGGTCCAAGATGCTCATTCACTATAATGTCAACTGTACTAGCAAGGCAATTTAGACAGTGAAAGCGTTAGAAGGGAATATTAATTAGAAAAGTTAAATATATCACAATTTGATAATAAAATACACATAAAATGTCCAAAATGCTAATAAAAATTGTTATGAATACATAATATGGTGATGTATAGGCCCCATAAATTTTGTTTCTTTATGTAAATGATGAACACACAGAAATAAAATCAATATGATAATTTTTACAAGAAAATAAACAAGAATTAAATACCTCAGAATAAATTTATGTAAATAAATAAAAAAGAAGACAGAGGGATACTAAAATAAGTAGGATGTTTTCTTTGCACTTAGCAATTTAATCTCTAACACTATAATCGTCCTCCAAGACCTTCCAGGACAGGACTCTGTAAATGAATGGTTGGATAGACATTTGTCCAAATATATACAGTAGGTCAATAGGTCTATGAAAATATATACATATCGTTACATATCTTTACTAGTAAAATGCAAATTAAAATCATGAAATAGTATCTTTCACCTATGATAATAGCCATTAGCTCCCAAAAGAATTAGTGCAGATTTCAGAAAGTATAGTATGCCTGTAATCTACTGGTTAAAATGTAAATTGGGGAAATGTTTACAGAAGAAAGAAAAAATATTTTTCATTCTCTTAGAAAAGTTATACTATTCACATTATTATTTCTGGCTATTTGAAAAATATTCCTTCAATGAATTACATATAACCTTATATTATATAAAATATCCAAGAATATGCTACAACCTAACAGGCAACTTAAAATATATAATTATGGGATATAAAATATATATTTATCCATGTTATAATATATAAATATTAATATTTAATATTTAAAATATATAAGTAAATATATAGATTTAAAATATAATATATTTTATTTAAATATATTTAAAATATATTTAAAATATTTAAAATATATAATTATCCATGTTAGCATAGTATGAAGTTATTGAAAATATTAAATAATGTTATTTGCAAAAATATTTGTATGTAAAAGTATAAAACATACTGATAAGATAATCATACAAACATTTAATCCTTTTGTATTATATGTAGAGAATAAAATAGAAAATAAACTTTTAATCTTTAAGATAAATTGTTAACTATTAGAAAAGAACATCAGTGGGTAAAACAGGAAACGGAACCACTATATTATTATAAAAAATATATATACAATTTTTGTTTGTTTGGGGGAACCACACTGGCAGTAGTCAGATCATACTTGTGGAACAAACACTGGGTATCTCAGGGGTTGCCAGTATCAAGTCAGGTATATAGACCAACTATATAAAAGGCAAATACACTTCTCACATAGATTTTACTGTTAATAGTTAATTTTATATATTTATACACATGTAGATTTTCAGTAAATACATCTTAAACACATGTGTGTAACTGGCTATCACACTCAGGTTTGACACATGCAAGGCAAGCACTCTATATCCTGTATTACCTTTCCAGACCTATATTTTACTTTTGAAATAAATAGCACTTTAAAAATGGCAAAATTTTGTATTCTTACAAATGAATAAAATTAGACTTTTATCATACAATATCTTGAATGTAACAGAAACTCAGAAAGTGTGAAATTGGAGAAAAACCAAGAGTCCAGGCACCTTCACAATCATTGTGTAAATAAACAGAAATGTGTGGCTCATGAGAATATCATATGATTGAAATTTCAACCTTCTAAATAGAAACAATAGTGGAAATATATGCTAACCAAAACAAGATGATAATTAAATATATAATATTGTCCATGCTTTATTTTATTTTAAATTTTATTAGTTAAACCATCGTGATTTACACAATTATTCATAATTGGGTTTTATACATACGATGTTACATGACCAGTCCCACCACCAGTATAATTCTCCCTCTACCATTGTTCCTAGAGTTCTTTCCATGCCACCAGCCACCGGCCCAACCTGCCTGCATACTAGTCCATTTTTAATTTTGTTAAAGTTTGGGTCTAATGATTTTTTGTTTGTTTGTTTTTGTTTTGGGGTCACACCTGGCAGTGCTCAGGGGTTATTCCTGGCTCCATGCTCAGAAATTGCTCCTGGCAAGCACGGGGGACCATATGGGACGCTGGAATTCGAACCGATGACCTTCTGCATGAAAGGCAAACGCCTTACCTCCATGCTATCTCTCTGGCCCTGTGTCTCATGGTTTTACTGATGTTGACTCTGGCTTTGACATTTACTGTTGTCCTTTCTTAACATCACTAATGCAACCGAGACCCCTTGGCCTGTTCTACCACATACTTTCATATTTGTCTTTCTTACTTTCCACTAAATTTCTTTCTTTCTCCTCATTATACTCTGGTGTCTAGAGTTTTCTTTACAAACTCCATTTAAATCATAGTATTTCTTCATGCAGTTCATATAAAAATCATATATAATTGATATCATGTATTTATCCTTCTTATTCTGACTTACATCATTTAACATAAAGTTTTCCAGTTTCATCCATGTTGAAACAAATTACATGACTGCATCATCCCTTACATTTTTGTAGTATTCCATTGTTTACATGTACCACGACTTCATGATAAGCTCGTCCATTGTTGGACAACTAGGTAAATTCCTAATTCTTTTTTTTTTCCAGTTTTTTTTTTGGGGGGGGTCACACCCGGCAGTGCTCAGGGGTTACTCCTGGCTCCATGATCAAAAATTGCTCCTGGCAGGCACGGGGGACCATAGGGGGCACCGGGATTCGAACCGATGACCTTTTTTTTAGATTCCTAATTCTATGTATAGTACTCCATGCTGTAATGAATAGAATTGTGCATCCATCCTTTGAATGTGTTTTTTTCTGTCCTAGGGATAGATACCCAAAAGTGGATTGCTGAGTCATATAGGAGTATGTTTCTGGGGGCCGGGCGGTGGCGCTGGAGGTAAGGTGCCTGCGCTAACCTAGGACAGACTGCGGTTATATTCCCCGGTTCCCCATATGGTCCCCCGTGTCTGCCAGGAGCGACTTCTGAGCGAATAGCCAGGAGTAACTCCTGAGCGTCACCGGGTGTGTCCCAAAAACCAAAAAAAAAAAAAAAAAAAAAAAAAAGGAGTATGATTCTTTATTTTTATGAAACCCTAAAAAACATAGTTTCCATAGAAGCTATTTTAATCAAAATATGGGAGGAAGGAAAAGAATGAATTGTTTGAAAATTTCTAAGTATCACAAATTGTTTGAAAATTTCTAAGTATCACAAAATTAGATTAAATTGGATTATTATCTCATAGTATAAACTAAAGTTTATTGAAAGTATATTAAAAACTTGATATTAGGCTGACTCTATAATATAAATACATATACACATAATATATGTTTAATTATTAATACTTTTCTTTATCTACATATATATATTCATATTAAAAATGGGATGAGTGCTTCATTAGGTAGGCCTCAGCATGACTTTACCATAAACAGAAAAAACTTACTTTAATCCAGTAGAAAGATGATGAGCACTGTGCAATTGTTTATATAAGTTTAAATAAAGAGGGAAACTACCAGGTGTTTATAATATTATGATTTTGTGTGTGTTTTTATCTTAGTAATAAAAATTTTTATGTTTCTCAAAAAAGACTATTCTGTGAATAATATTCAAGATCATTGAAAGAATAATTATGTCCACTTGAATGGAAATCTAAATGTGTTAAAATTATGAGTCAAATTTGCCTACCTCACTTAAGAAAATGAGCTAGTAATATCTTGAAGAGTTAGTTCATCTTCAGTTCACTCACTGAAAACTTGGAGGAACGTATCATTATACTAATTTTACAGATGAATAAACCTGTAAGTGAAATGATTCACTTTAGGTTATAGGTTAAGCCATAATTTATGATCCAGAATGCCTAGTTTGAAAGCCTAAGTCATTAAGGACTAACTTCTTAATTCCTGAGATAATTGAGTAATATGAGTAATATTAACTATTTTAAATGGGAGAGGAAACTTTTATCATATTAAAACAATGCAAACAGTCCAGGGATGTATCTCAATGTACTTTCTTTGCATATGATAGGTCATAAAATTGAAGCCCAGAATGCAAAAATAAAAAGTCAAAACAAAAAAAGTAGTTCTTATGATTCAATAACATATTAATTTTTGAACATTTGAACTGAGTAGTAAAGTGCTATTCAAAATTTGTGATACAAAGTACTGTTATATAACACTAGATCTATCCTGATAAATATGTGGCTTAGTTAATTAAAAATAAAAACCACGGGGCCAGAGCAGTGGTACAAGTGGTAGGGTGTTTGCCGTGCATGTACTAACCTAGGACCGATTGCAGTTCTATCCCCTGGCATCATATATGGTTTCCCAAACCAGGAGTGATTTCTGAGTTCATAACCATTTCTGAGTGTCACCGAGTATGACCCAAAAAGCAGTAAAATAAAATAAAATAAAATAATAAAATAAAATAAAAACCACAAAATAGTAAAGTCTAGTCATTATTATTAATTAAATATACAATGTATCAAAAACAAAAATAGAAGAAATGTGAAAGAAATATAATTCTAATATAGGTACTATTTATTATTAAATATTTATACATTAAGATTAAAAAAGAATAAACATTCTCTTTGCATCTTTATTGTAATTGTCTTATTCATGCAAATATTTAATCACTTTTACATAATATAATATTTTAAATTACCAATTATAATGTATTATATTCACATACTGAATAAATTTTAATGCTAATATGGAAATAAGCCTAGTATAATAAATGTAAATATGTGGCATTGATTTGGAACATATTTATTCCAAAAATTATTCGATACTAAAAGTGAATTCACTAAAATAACTATAAAAAGTAATTTGTATATGTGTACTGATAAGCTGATAATGAAAGTGGGCTTTTTAAATGTCCAAAGATATAGCTGATATAAGCTAAATATATAAACACAAAATTGTTAGCACAGAGGCTCATAAGCAGGTCACTAAGTGCACCCTGAAGCTGAGGTTCCTGGCAAGTGGAAGACAAGGTGACTCAAAATGGAAGAGACACTGAATCCTTGGTTCCACTCAAAGGTAAGCAGTCAGAAGACATGGATCCCTCTGCACTCACTGATGCCATATTCTCCCAGGCAGCAAGAGACAGCAGATCTGTCTAATTTGGAACCACCCAACGTAAAAAGCCAGAACAATAGATCCTAAGTGACAGCCTCTAAAGGGGCCAAAAGCTAATTCCCCAACCTCAGAAGAGCTCTCCCAAAGATCTCACTGCCAATAAGGATACAACTGAGAGCAAAGTGAGAAAAATACACCCCCAAATAAAAATGGTAAGTGGCAAAGAACCTCATCATCCGTAGTGGATAAAGATTGTAATCCCTAGGACTCCATCAGCACCTATATAAGCCACCTATATAATCTCTCTGAAAGCACTTCAGAGTGAAGTACTTAAGATGTTCAAGAAACTCAGAGAACAGATTTCCTATAAAACATGAGAGGATTTGAGAGTAGAAATGAGAAAATCGTAAACTGAAATGTCAAAACTCAAAAACTTGTGGGCAGAATAAAAAATCCACTAGAAGGTCTCACCAGCAGAAGACAGACCTGCTGAAAAAAATCAATGAGCTAAAAAATGAATTGCAGAAAACCTCCAAACAATACAAGATGGACATACTCAAAACAGGTAACAAGAGAATGTTGGGATGAATTGCAGCTAAAATGATATAAATAAAATACTTCAAAAAACATACTAAGCAGAACAATGAAAACCATATACAGAAACAGAATATAAAAGCAGCAAAACTAAAGATGGTAATTGCATGCTAAAGAGCATCCTTAAGATTTACAGCAGATTTACCATTGGAAAAAATCTGGGATTGAAGGTGTGGTGAGATATTATGAAAAAAATCAACAAAATGAGCATTTCATAGAAAATAGTTCATAGAAAATAGACTGTGTTCAATTAAAGGAACATACACAAATTCATGGAGAAACAGTAGCTCAAGAATTTCATAGACTTAACCACCTTTACAAAAGGAACTAAAGTGACTACTTTAAGATAGGGAATCTCATAAACAAAAAGATGGTACAAATTATAACAATAGTCTCTCTTAATGTCAAGATGATATATGACCAATTAAAAGCCAGATTGGTCAATAATTGAACCCAATATTATTTTTCAATCAAAGAAACCATTTGAATAATCAGAGGAAACACACTCAAAGGCTGGAAGACAATTCTTCATGAAATAACTTTTATCAACATCTACGGTTGGCCATACTAGTATCAGCATTCAGAGATCATAGGCTCATAAAGGTTACAAGAGACATAGGTGGTTATTTCATAGTGATCAAGGGATATGCACATCAGGAAGACTCACTGTCATAAAAAATAAAACCACATCTAATGAGGTACCAGTAAAACACTTAAAAACTAATAAACTAGACAAAATATATTGAGGATGACACAGAAGTAGTTTCAGAGTTCAAAACCAATCTCTTTCCTCTTGCTAGAATAAGTAGACTGAAGCTCAGTAAGGAAATACTTGCTCTGAAAGATGAAATACAAGAGAAGGGATAGTATATATAGAGTATATATATATATACTATATAGTAAAAGGACGTATATATGCATATAGTATATATACTATATAGTATATATACATATGCCCTTTATATATTATATATGCATATATATACATATATATGTCCTTTATATAGTATATATATACTATAATATATATAATATATATGAATGCTGATACTAATATTATATATATTATATAATATATTATATATTGTAGTATATAAACTATATAAAGGACATATATATGTATATATGCATGTATAATATATAAAGGACATATTATGTATATAGTATATATTATATAAATACTATATATACATATATATGTCCTTTTAACCCCCAAAACTTGAGTACATAATCTTCTTCAATCCACATGTGAAATTCTCCAAGATAGAACACATGCTGGAAAAAAAAGATAGTTACATAAAGTCAGGAATATAGAAATCACAAAAAAATCTACTCAGATCATGATGCACTGAAATTATAATTAATAATAAGCAGAAATGGAGAAAGAATTCTATTAAGACCTTGTAATTAAACAGTTCCTGGGAGATAGCATGGAGGTAAGGAGTTTGCCTTTCATGCAAAAGGTCATCGGTTCGAATCCGGGTGCCCCATATGGTCCCCCGTGCCTGCCAGGAGCAATTTCTGAGCATGGAGCCAGGAGTAACCCCTGAGCACTGCCAGGTGTGACCCAAAAACCAAAAAAAAAAAAAAAAAAAAAAAAAAAAGAACTAAGAGTGAGTAAGAGATAAAATCAAAGAAGAAACCAAAGATTTCTGGAAACAAATGAGAATGTGTACACAGCTACCAGAAATTGTGGGGCATTGCCAAAACCATAATAAGAAAAATTTTCATAGTTTTGCAAGCTTTCATAATGAGGAGATAAATGGGTCACTTAAATAATTTTACTGAGGGGCCTGTAAGGTGATGTTAGAGGTAAGGTGTCTGCCTTGCAAGCGCTAGTCAAGTAGTCAAGGACGGACAACGGTTCGATCCCCCTGCATCCCATATGGTCCTCCCAAGCCAAGGGCAATTTCTGAGCACATAGCCAGGAGTAACCCCTGAGCAAAAAATGGTTGTGATCCAAAAACAAACAAAAAATAATAATTTTACTGAGATCTTAATAAACTAGAGAGTTACAAACAAAAGTGCTCAACAAGATAGGAAAGAGTAATACAATTTTGCTCAGGAATTAATGAACTGAATAAAAAATTTAAATATAAAATAATTAACATCTAATTCTATGAAAAAATAAGCAAAGTTGATAAAAAAAACTCTAGCAAAATTAAAGAGAGAGAACCTTAATATACTTAATCAGTATATGGGGGATTGTTAGAACAGACACAATGGGAATTTATAGGTTTATTAGAGATTACTTTGCAAACCTTTATGCCATGAAATAAGGAAGCAAGAATAATGCATACAAGTCTGAAATTCTTTAACTTCCAAGGCTGAATCAAATTGTTTTGGTATATCTGAATAAATCTATCACTATTGAGGAAATTAAAATAGTAATAAAAAGTATTCCTCGGGGCCCGGGAGATAGCATGGAGGTAAAGCCTTTGCCTTTCATGCAAAAGGTCATCAGTTCAAATCCCGGTGCCCCATATGGTCCCCCGTGCCTGCCAGGCTGAGCATGGAGCCAGGAGTAACCCCTGAGCGCTGCCGGGTGTGACCCCCCCCACAAAAAAAAAGTATTCCTCAAAAGCAAAACTCCAGATCCAGGTGGATTCACTGGCGAATTCTCTCAAATCTTTAAAGTGAATCTGCTGCCAGACTCTTCTAGAAAATCAAAGAAACAGAAACATAGACCCCCAGCTAACAACATGTATGAAGATAAAATCCAAATGGATCAAAGACCTTGATATCAGACCTGAAACCATAAAATACATAGAACGACACGTAGGCAAAACACTCCATGACATTGAGACTAAAGGCATATTCAAGGAGGATAATGCACTCTCTAAGCAGGTAAAAGCAGATATTAACAGATGGGAATATATTAAGCTGAGAAGCTTCTGCACCTCAAAGGAAATAGCGCCCAGGATACAAGAGTCACCCACTGAGTGGGAGAAACTATTCACCCAATACCCATTAGATAAGGGGCTAATCTCCAAAATATACAAGGCACTGACAGAACTTTACAAGAAAAAAACATCTAATCCCATCAAAAAATGGGGAGAAGAAATGGACAGAAACTTTGACAAAGAAGAAATATAAATGGCCAAAAGACACATGAAAAAATGCTCCACATCACTAGTCATCAGGGAGATGCAAATCAAAACAACTATGAGG
>PVKC010030670.1:0-14776 GCA_004027635.1 Crocidura indochinensis
AAAAAAAACAAACAAAAAAAAAATGTGGATGAAGGAAATTAGAATTTCAAAAACTACATGACTATACCTCTCCTCTTAAAAATTCAGGATAGAAATGGGTTTGTAACATATTTGCAAAACTTTTAGATGAAAGGAAGTCAATTCATTCCCTGGAACTTTATAAAGCACCTAATTCCTAATACTTTCAATAAATCCATTTTGTTGGTAGAGTTCACCGATGATGAATTTTCTGTACTATTTTAGATATTAAGCTCATTTAGATACTATTGACGATAAGTCTATCCTTTATTGAGTGTTGCCCACCATATATGGTTTTAAAGCCGTGTTCTGCTACAAAATATCTAACAGAATGAAAAGCTTACTATGCATTCATCTAGTATTTGCTGAGATCTGAAGATGTCGGAGAATTCTTCAGTGAGGTAAAGAAAAGTTCACCATAGTTTGCAGGACTGGTTCATGTGGAATTTATAAGAATGGACTGACCAGCCTGCCCTTTTAAAATTCCGTAGTTAATCTCTTTATTGAAAGCTGCTGGAAGAGTTGATTAAGGAAGCCTTATGGGATGACTGCTTTTAGTGTCATACGAATGAAGCTGAATTGTTGCTAAGTAAATCACTATAGATCAAAGTGCTTTGTGGTCAGAGGACTGCAGTTAATTTTTTTTTCTTTTTTCATTAAGTTTTAAAGAGAAGGTGAAGGGTTGCAGAATGAAACACACCAAATTTGACAACGATGTCCATTCACACTCTTTCCCTCCCAAAGCGGAGTGATTGGGCCACAAGTGGAACAAAGCAGAAATGGGTAAATGGAAAATGAAATCAATTAAGCATTGTTTCCTGTTCTTAAGTGTGCCCAGTTCAGATGATTCTCCGCTATTAAGAAAGCTGTGGGCACATAGAAAAGACTGCATGTGTGTCTAGGGAGAGAGAAACAGCACATTTGGGAGTGCTTCCTTAATGTAAAGTCCTTCTTGTCATGTTTAGCTCCACATTAACTGTTCATCAGAATGTTAATTCTTTCCTGAGATATTAGAGGTTCTAGGGAATGGATTTTTTTTCTTCTGTTTTGTGCCTCCTCTTACTTAGGGTTCAACCAGTATTTTTTTTTCCTCTTTCTGAGGTTCCTAAACTTATTTGACCTTACTTTCTGCTTTTCAGAGAAGAAATGGTTGGGTACCCCTCTGGAAATCTATCTTCATTGCAGACATAAAGCTGCTTACACACCTTCCTTCCTCTATCACTCCCTTCCTGTGAGACATTTTCATCCACTTTGACAAAGTGCTTATTATCCAGTTACTAATATAGTGGCTGAGGAAATGATGGATGGATTAAATGAATAGATGAACATTTTATATGTGCGATTAGGATTGCAATGATGATCTCAATAAAATGGAAATTAAAATGGATCCCCAAACTCCCACATGACTTTTAGTTCTGAACTTCTTCGACTGTGAAAAGTACAGACATGTGTTGAAGAACGTTTCTATGTGGTGTGTAGAGTGTGGTATAGGAAGGTTTAGTAATATCATGAATACAGCTACTGTATTTTGGGGTACTATGATTTACTGTAATGTAAATGGGGCTACTGATATTTGTCAGATGCATTTTGGTTTATTACTTACAATCTTTATCTTTCCTGGGTCTCTCAATTAGCACATGTTCAAGAGGCCTAGTACCTACCTGAATTGTTGGCTGGCTCAGCTGGGAGTGGGTGGGTAGGTGTTCAATGGAAAGGTCAAGGATATAGTGTTGCCAGAACCTAGATTGCTGAAGAACAAACACCCAGTCAAGTATTAGTTACTCAGGGGCCTACTAATGTACCCAGATATGCTCTGACATATGGGAAGTTATGAAGATGCAACTGGGGTTGGATGCAGTGTATGTAGTTAATCTGACTGTATTATCTTCCCAGCTAAACATTTCAGAGTTTAGACAAATCTTCAAATGTTGTTTTACTAACAACCAACAAATATTCCCAAATATCTAGTCCCTTATTTAAAATCTCAATGTAAATTGGTATTAAACAGAGAAATTAATTCTATCTACCTGGGCATCATTCAAATACTGTAGTGAGAGGTCTTCTGTCTGACTTCTAGAGTGAAGAGTAAGATTATTTGCTCATTGTTATTTTTTTTTCAGAGTGAATCCATTGGTTCATATTTATGAGTCAGTGGATTTTTGTTCAGTGATCTACATATTTAAGTTTTTTGAAAATATGTTTTCTATTGGCTAAATTTATGATAGACTATTTGTTTATTATTTTAATTTTCAGCTGCTATTTCGTTGTGATTCTAAATAGGGAAAAATATCAACAGAAAATAACTTGCTTGGTGATTTTTCTGTTTTAATAAATAGGATTGAAGAATTTTGAAAACCTCAAAACATAAAACAAAAAAGAGTTCTCATCAAGTTTCCATGAAAGTGTTCATAAAGTAAATTCTTTAATATCTTACTAATCCAAGAGAAAGCATATTTGACCAAACAATTACCCAATGTGTGGATGATTTAATGTTTAAATAACTAAACCAGAAACAAATTATTTTATCATGTTCTTTTTCAATTTTAGCAATCAATGTGTTTTAAAGTTGTATTATCTTGTTGACTTTTTAAGAGACTTGTAAATGCCTTAGTAAACATTTCCAAGCATATTTTGGAAATGCACAGTCCACCCCACTAAATAAGAGGTAAGTCAGTCAGAGGATATGGGAAGTAGGACGGGAAATGAGGTGGAGGGAGGACAATTTGGTGATGGGAGTTCCCCTGATTTTATGTTAATTTGTACCTAAAATATGATTGTCAACAATATATAAGCCAATATGATTAAAATAAAAATTATATTTAAAAAAAAGGAATACACTCATTTGTTGTTTATCAAAGGAAGACACTAAGGACAATGCTTAGTAGGCACTGACTCTGTCCCCCAATAGCTTGGTGAACTCTGGATAATGATGCTCTACTTTACAAAGTTTTCTTTTGTTTGTTTTTTGTTTGTTTGTTTTGTTTTGGGGCCATGCACATCGATGATACTCTCAGGGGTTACTCCTGGCTATGTGCTCAGAAATTGCTCCTAGTTTGGGGGATCATATAGGACACCTGGGATTCGAACCTCTGTCCATCCTAGCCAGTGCCACCTCTCTGGCCCCTATGATGCTTTCTTCATTATCTTTATTTTATTCTTTATTCTTTATTTTTTCCAAAGTTTTTGATTTACATCTGGCAGTGCTCTGGACTTAATCCTGTCTCTGTCCTCAGGGTAATACTTGATGAATTCTAGGAAACCACATGAAATGCCTTGGATTGAAATATGCTTGGTTGCATGTAAGGCAAGTTTCCTACTTACTGTATTATTGCCCCAGGCTCTGCCCTTATCTTCCCTTCAGCTCTCCACTTCCCTTTCTTCTATCTTCCTCTTCCTTTCACCCTCCTCCTCATTCCTCTTCTTCTCCTCTCCTTCCCTCTCCACTCCACCCCTCCACTCCCTTCTCTTCCTCCCTTCCCTTCACCTCCCCCTCTTCCAATTGCAATTTTCTCCCTATCTCTCCTCTAAATTTCTCTTCTCTCTACTTCTCTTTCCTATATTCTCATCTTTCTCTTTCTAACTCCTCTATCCTATTGTCTTTCCTCTCTCCTTTCCTTTCTCACTACTTTATCTTCTCTTCTACTCCTTTATCCTCTCTGTCCTCTCCTATTCACTACTATCTCCTTTTCTTCTCCTCTTACCTCCTGTGTCTTCTTGCTTCTCCTCTCTACTCTTTTCTTGTTTCTCCTCCCTTTTCCCACCTCTGACCCCTTGAACAATTACTCTACTATTTTTAGCTTTGCTATCTTAAGTTCAGCCCCACATTGACCTTCAGGCTAATTTCCAAAGATAAATGGCTAGATGAAAGTGGTAAATGTTTTGAATGAATGAGTCTTTCCAGAAACCTTCCCCCAGGAAGGCAAAAAGGTGGACTTTCTAGTGCTGTTATGAACTAGGAGTTATGAATGAATTAGGATACTATTAAAAAAATAACAGCATGAAAGCAAGCCCCAAGTTATTCTCTGTAACATGCATCCTTCCCCTTATCAAGTCAAAGTTTGGGAATGCTCTGTAGTTGTCAAAGCACTGACTTGGAAGAGTCAGGCCTTAAACATCTTTGTTGACCATGGGATTGCTTGCTTCCTCCTTGTGATGATAAAGAAAATTCACTGAAAGATGGGCCCAGAATGGAGCACCAAGAGTTCCAGTGAGATATTTTATTTTATCTTTGTTATTTTATTTTGAATCAGACTAGGAAGTGTTAGGGCTATATTTAGAGGTTTTCAGTGGCTTTTCCTGAATCTACTTAAGAGTAAAACCTGGCTGTGTTCTGAAAAACCATATATGCCATACATGCCTTTAGGGTGTGAACCTGGGTTGACTGCTTGCAAGGCCTTACCTTCTAAATTATCTCTTGGCCCCACTGGTGCAGTCTATAGTTTATGGACATTGTGTGATAGACCAATACATATAGCTAACATTGCTCTTCTAGTTAGAAAGAAAGAGAGTCTCTCAATATTATTAGTGAAAAAACATTATATACTAGATACAGGTAAGTTTTGTAATGAAAAAAGAAATAGAAAAAATCTTGAGTTTTTTTTCAAGTAGACTGAAAATTTGGTAACAAGTTCAGATCCCTCTATACTTAGTATCAGTTTCAATATCTTGTTTTCTTTTTCTTTTTTTTTTGGTTTTTGGGTCACACCCAGCAGTGCTCAGGGGTTACTCCTGGTTCCATGCTCAGAAATTGCTCCTGGCAGGCACGGGAGACAATATGGAGCACCGGGATTCGAACCAATGACCTTTTGCATGAAAGGCAAACGCCTTACCTCCATGCTATCTCCCGGGCCCTGATATATCTTGTTTTCTAACCTTTCTAATCTTCTTGGTATCTCAGTTTCATTACTTACAGATCTTTAGTGATTTTATTCACATATTTAGAGGTTTAGGTGAACTGTTACCTTCCTCTGATTGAAATGTCAACTGTTCAAATGAGTGATATCACCTGATTGCATGGTGTGTAGCCTACAGTACCCAGAAATAACTTCAGAAACAAAATCTTCTTTTGATTCTGCCAAAGTGTATATTTGTTGTCTTTCAATGATTGTTGTGTGTGTGTGTGTTGTGTGTGTGTATGTGTGTGTATGAGACTGAGTGTGGGAGAGGGACAGAGGAAGGATAGATTACCAAAACTGTAAAGTTAATCAACTCTTGGTTGGATTAAATATCCTATCATACTGATTTTTATTTTTCCCTAGCAGTAAAGAGAACTTATACAAATTTAATGAATAGGAGTTGGACCCACATTTCTTCTTATTTTGGTCTTTTATTCTTTCCCTTAGGCTTAGTAGAAATGAATAGAGGCACAAACATGGGAAGAAGGGATTTTTTTCGCTCCTTAGAGAATATATAGGTCATTAGTGTCACTGTTTTATGTCTGAAGTAACTTTCTACTTCAGTATGCTTCTAGTTGGTCCCCATCAAAGCCGTTGCCCTAATTCTGCATTGAACAAGCCTTCGGCAAAGCAGTATGACATTATGTTTGCACTATATGGTATATTCCCACGGCAACATAATTTGCTCTTATTAGTTCAGAGGAAAAGTGAACAAAGGCCTATCTAACATGCATTGATAATTGCTCTCAATTTCACAGCAGATTTGACAAATTCATTCACTTTTCTTTTTGCCAAAGTACTTAGAGTTTGTTCATCTTTGCAGTCTCCCAGAACACATTAGGCCATTTTGGTAAACCATAAAAATTAGTAAGTTTTGCTGTTGACTGATATGATATGGGAGAGATTTTTCAAGAATCTGTCTTGTTTTAAATGCCAATTAGTTTCAGAAAAATTGATTTTACTGTGTGCACAAACCTTAAAGAATCTTATTTGTTAAGTAAATCAGCTCTCTGTGGCTACACTAATCGTTGACTATAAACAAGTGCTTCACTCTAGGAAAAAAAAACACATCAAAAATGTTTATTTGAACATAATTCTTCATCTGACCATTTTTACCAGCCAGACTGACTATAGTGCATTCATGATCTAGAGATGTCAAAGTCTAAAACTTTCCCAAAGCACATGTTGAGAAAGATTAATTATTTTGTTATATACCAGTCTTCGAAGAATACTTATGTTGGCAGTAAATGCTGCACTTTTTAGAGCTTCATCAACATTTTCACACTGCATTGAAAAATGAACATTTTTACGTTGAGGTACTTTTTCTGGCTTTTTCATTTTAGTACAACTGTTTCCTTTTATTGGTTACCACTTAATGTTTCTTCCCAGATGCTGCAGTTTGCCACAGAATTTTGTGCCAAAATTCAAAGATGATTTGAGCTCAAAGCAATATAAATAAGTATTAGTTAGAGGATAAAATTGAATCAGGATAGTAACTGTATCATGGAACTTAATATTGGATTAAATACTAATATTAAGATAATGCTATGGTCCTGCCACTTGCCTTGCATGCTATTAATCCAATTTTATCCCTGGTACCCATATGGTCCCTCAAGCCACACTTAGAGTGACCCCTGAAGACAGAGTCAAGAGTCCACACTGAGCACCATTGGTATGCCTCTTCACACACAACAAAAGTGTCATTGATGCAGCTGTGGTGATAGTAATACTTATTTTCACTTAACATTCTTTTTCTTGTTTTACTGTTTTTTCAAAAATAAAACAGAATAGCCATGTCTCATAGAAATGTACAAAAGTAGGGGGCCGGGCGGTGGCGCTGGAGGTAAGGTGTTTGTGCTAACCTAGGACGGACCACAGTTCGATCCCCCGGTTCCCCATATGGTCCCCCCGTGCCTACCAGGAGCGACTTCTGAGCAAATAGCCAGGAGTAACCCCTAAGCGTCACAGGTGTGGCCCAAAACCAAAAAAAAAAAAAAAAAAAAAGAATAAAAGAAATGTACAAAAGTAATCTTACCTTTGCTCAAAATACTGTTTTCTGCAAATTACATTTATCATAAATCAAACAAACTTTAAACCCATTTGCTAGATTATTAACTTGTATTTCATGTCTAAAATCTCTCATTTAATATAATATATTCAAGGTGTAGCACTCAATGCCTTCTCATGGCTCATATTCCATTTAATGCATGGATCACAATTTACTGATCCACTTACATATCATGACTTGTTTTGCCAAAATTATGGTTGTTCCCACTTTTTTTTTTTTTGCCTATTTTGATCTTTGCTGCTCTGAACAAGCATTATGTGTACCTGCTCAAGTGCCAAACCTCTGTTACTAGATGGTTCAATCTATTCAAGGAAGGTGTTGGGTTTACATGTCTGATAAGTACAGAATGTTCATTCTCTACAAGTGGAAACTGGAAAGAAGAGAATTGAAATCACCAGGACTGAAAAGTTGGAGAAGAAAGCGAGTTTAACGACTGCAGTTCAAACCCAGCTTCAGGAAGAAGATGAACATACAGACACCACCAATAATTGCTACTTGGATAGTGACTAGTTTGAAGTTCCAAGTGATGTTAAGATGTGGCAGTATCAAGTGTACACACCATCAATGAACTTGGATCTGCTCATGAAAAGATTGGTTGATTGATGTTTCTCCCTGTTACACTCAAAGCACTTTGAAAAAGAAAAAGAAGTGTTAGTACACAGAGCAGAGCATTCAGAATTTGCTCAGAAACAAGCCAAAATCTAAATGAAGAACAATTGATAATTTTGTGTTAGCCTATTACTTGGCATTTTTAGGACTTCCAGATTAATGTTATTCTGCAGCATGTCCAGCTCTGGGTCAGCTTGTGTTTTGCACACAATTACACATCTAAGTGTTTCCGGTAACTTGGGTGGAAATTTCTGCTACGATGTTTAATGTCCCCTGCCATTTTTACTCCCTTAGCATTACCTCATTGTCGTGTGACTGTAAATATTCACCAGCCTCCTGTTGGCAGCAATGCATCTCATCTGTCTCTGACAAACTTCATTTACATCTTAACCAAGGTGTGCTATTTTTATCAAATACTAGCATGTAGTCACCAAGGTGTTTTTCTTCATAGCCAATCTGAGGAGAACCAAGCGAAACTCCTAATGTTTTCCCAGGAATTGAATTGGTAAATCATATTTACTATATGGTGATCTGTTTTTATTTTCCTCCAGGTTCAGATGGAAACCAACCAACAAACAAGTCACAGAAATCAAGTCATTTGCCTTTACTTCAAAACCTGGCTTTGCTTTAAATATTCATTTAATTATCACAATGGGAAGCTGCAGATCACAGGTCTGAATTATTTGGTTGCCAGAAACATATGGGAATTGGTCATTAGGAATATAGGGTGACCTGCCAACTCATTATTGACTTGTCCAAAGAGAATGAGGGCCCAGACTTTGTTTACAAGGACTTGTTAAATTTGAAAGGCAAGGGGCTGGTGTGGTGGCGCTAGAGGTAAGGTGCCTGCCTTGCCTGAGCTAGCCTAGGACAGACTGCGTTTCGATCCCCCAGCATCCCATATGGTTCCCCAAGCCAGGAGCGACTTCTGAGCACATAGTCAGGAGTAACCTCTGAGCGTCACTGGGTGTGACCCAAACACCCTCCCCCCAAATGAAAGGCAAGTCCCACTAGAATATTTTCATTATTGAGATTAAAAATAGGGAATAAGCCAAAATTCCTGGCATTTTTTCTGTATCTAATAAAATAATCTAATTTGTGGTTGATTTAGAATAAAGAATTTGAAGACCTTATCTTTGCAAATAAATGTTGCATTGGCGTTTTACTCTCCACCCATGTGTGAGTGTATGCTGTGTGTTTTCTTGTGTGTAGGTGCATATGTGTTTGTGTATGAATTGTGTGAAAAACAAGAATATCCTACAAAGGGTGTCTTCAGAAATGGACAGCCTTCGAAGATGAGAAAATCCAAAACAAAATTAATCCTTCTCTTAAAATTTTTTTAAGTTAACATTTAAAAAATATTTGTAAAATAAAATTTATCCAACCCAATTCAAAATATATTTCCATACAAAGTTTTTATCTCCAAGATTTAGAAGCTATCACGATTTGCTCTTTGAAGAACCTGGCCTCAATACTCTTACACACTAGAGAAGAAATTCCTTGCTTTCTATAGATAATCCACAAGTATTTATATCTGTCATTTCCTCATTTTCCCTCGGTATTTTTAGTTTTTACTTATCATGTTTTTTTTTTCTCTCAGTTTAGAAGCTTTTTCAGGTGTAGAAAAGATTTGTATGTGCATTGCTTGGGAGGGAAAATTGACTTGGGAAAGCCAAGGAATGTCGCCTCTAGCGAAATAGCAAGTGCCATGAACAGCAAATGAATCAGGAGGGCAGCCATGTTAACTTGTGTAAAGGAGGAAGGGGAAACAGAAATCTTTGCATTGTATATACAGGTTGAATTGGTTTTGGGAATTTAAAAAAAAGATGCAAGGGAAAGAGAGCACTTTGATGAGCCACTAGAGTCCTAACAGGAGATTGCCAACAGAGAGTGGTATTTGGATAGACACACAAGGATAACACTTTAAGATGAAGTGTTGCCTCACTCTGTGTTGCATATAATGATGGGAAATTCAGAGCAGACACACTATGTGGAGAACCAAAGCAGTGAAGTCTTTGTAGTTAGTCAGAAAGACTATGTCTTGGGTCAAGGTAGGTCTGAAGGAGGGATAAAAAAGGACAATAGAATAAACTGAATTGGAAAAAAAAAATCTTGTCTTGGGCAAATTACCAAGTTGGTCTCCAGCAAAGCTATGATTCTGGGGCTGAGGTATTAAATCGGAGACTCGAAGCAAGAGAAGATTTTGGGAGGTGGCCAACTCTGAGTTTAATCCTACACTTGTACCTGAAGCATGCACAGTTGAAAACATCTTGTAGCCATTTGGAAAGCCTGGTCTTGGCAGGGATACCAGAAGTATATAAAGGAGATTGGGTCTTCTCTTCATTTGTTGTAAGATAATAAGTGCAGCTCAATGAAATAACGTCTTCCTTCTGGGTGAATGTATTGCAATGAATTTTCTAGATCATGAAAAGAAACCTCAGACAATAATTAAGCAGCACACTGTGAAATGTAATACACTTCTTTTGTCTCCTGTAGAAAAAGAGTTCCAGATATTTCCCTTGAACAAGGGTTGTAGCAACAACTCTGTTGAAAATAACCTCTGTCTATGTGTCTGTATAGCAGATTCTTCCATGAATGTCAGCCATGATTCAATGCACAAGTCATTTCCTTTTCAGGCATGGCGTGCATTTAATTTCCAAGGACAAGGTCTCTTACTTGATTGTCAACCTTCCTAATTAGGAGGCCCTGAAGATCATTGCCTCAAGGTTGTTCAAGCTGAAAAAGTATTCACCAGCACAAACATATTTTATGTCCAGTAAAAGTCACTCTAGTTGACTGAATGCAGTTAGTTATCATAGAGACTTACCCGTTAGCTCCAGGCAAACACAGTCAGCAGCATTGATATTCAAGACAAAAAACAGCCATCAGTGTAAATTCTTGTCTACTATGCAAGGTGTATCTTTTGATCTTTTCAGAAAGAGCTAGAAAATTGGATGGTATTTGCAGGAGCCTTTCAGCTGAGAAATGTCAATAATGTAATCGTGTTGAGACCAGTACATGGAATTGACTTGTTGGGAGATGGATACAGGTGCAAAGATGAAATGTGTATCTGATTATTAGATGGAAGTGAGTTTGGGCATGAGATCCAGGGTCGGCAGCCTACGTCAGGAACTAGTATTAGGAGTATCTGATGAAGCGTCCCAGCACATTTCTGAGTGACAGCTAGAAACTTGAATTTTTTAGAAATAGAAAGCTACGAAAAAGTACATTTTCCTCCTGCTATTTGCATTTGTAGCCAATAACCCAATTTTCTCTACTTGGTGGATAATCTAGTGTCTGTAAAAATCGACAGGTCATTCCATTTCCCTCCAACTGAGTGAATCACCCTTATTGTATACCGAATTTCTGCAAGCTGAGCAATGCTCTACAAGATTTCAGGGGCTCTGGGTGGTTTACATGAACCGTGGACTGTCTCTGAATACTTGAAAAGCGAGATCCAAAGTGAACAGTATGGGAGAATAAAATTATTGTTTTTTTAATTGCTCTAATTTTGGCTTTTACTTTTTATTCCGTCCTACTCTGTTATTGGGAGCTATAATATGCTTTTTCCTTGTTATCTGCTATTGAATTATCAATGAATAGAAGGGAGATGAAAAAAAAATAATTGCCTGAATCCTAACATTAATGTGTTCAGTATTTGGCTGAAATTTCTTGAATCATATTATAAACTACAAATTCATATAATAGTCCCACATTTATATTTGTGTATTTTATTTTATATTAATAACATATCTGTGGCATTCATGTAGTTATTGTATAACAGTTGCATATTATAAAGTCTTATATTAGAATATAAGGAATTTGTTAACTGCAAATGTAATTACTTATTATACACACTAGAGATGGACACACTTGAATTGATATTAGTGTTATAGAGAAATCTACAAAATCCTAATCATATCCATTTTAGAAGAACTAACAGGGGACTGGTTCTAAGTGACCTATCATCTACCTTTTTATAGTAGTAATGTCAGTAGTGATTGTTCTCTACTTTTTTTTGTTGGGGAGAGTCATACATTGTGCTCTGGGCTTACTCCTGAATCTGCAATCAGGGATCAATCCTGGCAAACCCAGGGAATTAAATGGGGGTGCTGGGGATTGAACCTTAGTTGGTTGCATGTATGGCAAATGTCATACTCACTGTACTATTGATTCAGCCCCAAATGCTCTTACTTGGACGAAGAGTCCAAATTTCCTCTATGGAATAGTAGAATCTTAATAATTACTGATGAACAATTGATGAACATTGATGAATAATCTCTGAACAATTTTCAGAGATTGTGTAGATTTTCTGCAAGGCTGGTACACAACATCTTTTACTGCTTATTATGTAGGATGAACCTAGAAACATACATTTCAATTCCATCCATAATAGTGACATTGTGACCTGTAAGTCTACATTTAATTCTTGTGAGTCAGCAGTAAAGACCTGTGCCACTAATTTTGACTTGTGAGAATATGTACCATAATCATCTGAAAGGCATTTTTCAAGGTTTAATATATATTCAGCTATCATCTTTTAAAGAAAAAAACATTCTGGCAGCTCGATTTCTTCTTCTCTTGTTCCCATGTTTTTAGGAAAAATAATCAATCTATTTGTTGCCTGTCCTTGGGATTCAGCAGGTTTCAAAATGCCAAAATTCAGGGGTTGGTTTGCATTGCTGAAGACATGCAGATGATCATGTCTTGCTTAAGAACAGATATGAAATCAGCCACAGGTTTTTAATTATGACAATATGTCTGTGAAATTCGGGGAAGACAAATGAAAAGTTGCAGGTGTCTAGGGATATATATATATATATATATACATACATACATACATAAATAAATCTATAGACAGTACCTATGCTAGGAAAATTCTGACATGTAAAAACTGAAGTGCTCATATTAATTACTGAACTAGAATTCTTTCTGCATTTTAATTACTATTAAATACATATTGATGTCTGTGCCCGAGGTGCTAAAGATGTGAATTCAGGAGTTTTATTGTGGGTAAATATTATTTTGAAGTGACAAGACAAGTCTAAAGCTGAGATTTTTCTGAAGGATGATTCATTGGAGGGCGGTGCATCAGTGAGCCCACAACAGGTGGCCCCTGCTATGATATCCAACTAGGTTCATGCCAAGTCAATTCCAAACAATCACTGAACATTTGAATGCTTGATTGACATGCTGCACCACCTTAAATAAGTGATATGTAATTGGACAAGAAAAACATATTTTTAAAAGTTTGAACATGTTGTTGGAAGAAAAAACAGTCAAAACACAAGCTGCTTTCCATTCCCTGCTCCTGTATTAAACTTAGATCACAAGTGTTTGGAAGAAGCGAAACATTTTTTTTTTTCAAAAGAAAAGTTTAGGGGCCGGGCGGTGGCGCTGAAGGTAAGGTGCCTGCCTTACCGCGCTAGCCTTGGACGACCGCGGTTCGATCCCCCGTGCCCCATATGGTCCCCCAGGCCAGGCCAGGGGAGACTTCTGAGCGCATAGCCAGGAGTAACCCCTGAGCGTCACTGGGTGTGGCCCAAAAAAACCAAAAAAAAAAAAAAAGAAAAGTTTAGAAACAACATCATACTGCAATTGCTTTGCTCCTAGAGAGTCTAAAAAGGGGGTCCCTCATGACCACAAATGAGTGTGATCATTCTCTATTCCTCTCTTGCTGGCCTGTTTGATTCAGCATAATACTCTCCTTGTCCATCCATGTATAAGCAAATTCTTGGAATCTTGTCACAAATAGTGGGGAAGTGCAAATTGGGCAGAGAAGAGAACATGATGACAATGAGAGTTGGAAATAATCACTCTGGATAAGAACAGGGTGCTGAGAGGAGAGAAAGTGATATGCAGGATACCTCTTAGTAACAGTATTGCAAACCACAATGTTTAAGAAAGGGAGAGAGAGAGAGAGAGAGAAGAAAAATGCCTCAGAGGCAGGCAGTTGGGAGAACTGGTATATGTGTGTGTTGGGGACACTGGGACATCGTTGGTGGAAAATGTGCACTGGAAAAGGGTATTGTGCATTATATGACTGAAATTCAATAATGAACAACTTTGTAAATGTAAAACCCAAATGTATTTTGAGCAATCACGGTGTTTAAATACAGAAATTATAAACATTTTGTAGGGTTATATAGAGTGGGTAGGGCATTTGCCTTGCATGCAGCTGACCCAGGTTTGATCTCTGGCATCCCATATGGTCCCCTTTGCCCACATGAAGTGATCCCTGATCTAAAAGTCATGAATAGGCCCTGAGCACTGCCAGTTGTGCCCCTTACCCCAAAATATTGGCATGTGGGGCAAGAAAGAAGATGCAGTACGTAAGGGATTTGCCATTTTTGTTGCTGAACCTGCTTTGATGACACTTAGATAGTCCCCTAAGCACTGTCAGGAGTGACACCTGAGTTTAGAGCTACAAATAAATGCTAAGCACCACTACAGGATGTGAGCTCCCAAACCAGAAGATACCAAATGGCAGTCACCATGTACATTTTGGGGGGTGTGAGGGACCATGCCCAGCAATGCTCAGAAACTATTCCTAGATCTGTGCTTAGAAATTACTTCTGAGGGGCCGGGCGGTGGCACTGGAGGGAAGGTGCCTGCGTAACCTAGGACGGACCGAGGTTTGATCCCCCGGTTCCCCATATGGTCCCCCTTGCCTGCCAGGAGCGACTTCTGAGCGAGTAACCAGGAGTAACCCCTGAGCATCAACGTGTGTGGCCCAAAAACAAAAACAAACAAAAAAAAGATATTACTTCTGAAACACCTGGGGGATCATATGGGATGCTAAGTATCAAACCTGGATGGCACGATGCAAGGCAAATACCCTACCCACTGTGCTATCTCTCTGGGCCCTGCATGTAACCTCCTTTTTATGTTTATTGCTCATCAACTCAGAGGGATCAGCCCTTAATCTGGCTATGTCTTTAGTTCTCTCCATGTTTGAAAAGTCTAGTTATTCCATTTGGCTTATTCGAAATGCAACCAGTTGTGGATCATCAGGACTAGAGACCTTTCTTTTAGTGAACAAGATGTGGAAACTGTGCAGACGTGAGCTTTCTCTCTGCCCACTCCCTTCAATGATACCAAGCCAAGGTGAATTTTGGCTGCCTGATTTCCCTACCTTTGTCTCATTCCTTCCCACATACTGAGCCAAAAGCATTTTCCTTCCTGC